>JAODAL010039466.1:0-37976 GCA_025379985.1 Phyllomedusa bahiana | reverse complement strand
GTCGGGCTGGGCCCATCGCAGTGCCGAGTGCCGACAGTGACTCAAGTATAAGCCGAGGGGGGGATTTTTTTTTTTCGCACGTTTTTTTTGCTGAAAAACTCGGTTTATACTCGAGTATATACGGTATTTTATTGTAACATTGTACTACTGCATTATAACACTTAATTTACCACTTCATTTACACTTTTTGATTGTATTCACTTAATATGCTAATGTGCCCCTCTTATAAATTATTCATGAACACATCCTTTTATATACTGTGTGCATTCACTGATTGTTGCTAGAGAAAGTCTCATATGTGAGTCGAAACGTCACCTTTTGGACATGCTCGAATAAAACTACACTTCTGGTTTTTCACTACTTAGAGGTGCTTCTAATTTTCCTTTTTTTTTTTTTAGATAGATAGATACTTTTTTTTGTAGATAAGGATTAGAGAGGTTATGAATAGAAATATTTTAGATAGATAGCTAGACAAATAGATGCATAGCTTGCTAACTACTGTGTTTTTCCAAAGATAAGCCCTCCCCCCAAAATAAACCCTAGCCTGATTTCACAGCTTCTTGGAGTAGGCTTTAAATATAAGTCCTACTCAAAAAATAAGTCCTAGTTAGTCAGTGCCACCTGAGTGATGTCACCTGGAGCCCGGCTCCTGGGCAGTGTCGTTCCCGAGCCCCGTCCACCCTGATAAACAGCCTGTTAGACTGGAGGCTTTGTGGAAATCTTCAGTGTTTTCAGGCTGAAGGACCTGAGATGACGTCACAGTCACATGACTCACAGTTCAGAGAGTGCTATGTGTAAGTGAAAGTTCAATGTATACACACATACATATACACTCACATTTATACAATCACACATACAATCCCTTATCTTAAAGTGTGGCTACTGTGACTTGCTGGGACTTGTAGTTCCCCAGCATGCCACACTTTCAAGATAAAGCACTGAAAGAATAGACACACACTCCATGGTTTTTGGCTATAGGGTATGTACTGTGTGTATATGTGTGTGTGTATGTATATACAAACACACACACAATACATACCCTATAGTAAAAAACCATGGAGTGTATGTGTGTGTATACACACACTGGTACTTGTAGTTCCACAGCAGCTGCCAAGGAATTAAGGGCCACATGTATGAAAACTGTCTAGGTCTAAAACTCTCTTTGTTGCCCATAACAAGCAATCAGAGCTCAGCTTTTATTTCATATAGTGCTCTGGAAAAATGTGAGGAGCACTCTGAGTGGTTGTTATGTCCCAGCATGCAGTGTCTTCCCCTGTTGTGTTAAAAAGAATAAGCCCTCACCCAAAAATAAGCCCTAGCCCTTTTTTGGGAAATCTAAATAATATAAGACCCTGTCTTATTTTTTGAAAAACATGGTAGTTGTCCAAAAAAATAGAAGACCAGGTCTTCCAGCTCTTTGTTTTATTTTTTAAATAAAAGTATGTATTATACAGATGTGCAGCGAGGCATTAATAGCAATCTTTTCTCTTGCCTGTACTTAATGGGACAATAAAGTACACCTTTTTTGAGTTGAGTTGCATAAAGGGATAATTATTGGCTTTTGAGCTATGGGTGGCATTCTGAAATTGTGGCATTTGTGAACTGTTGATGTACTGCTGATATAAAAGTGTACTTTGAGAGGATAAATGGCACCATTGTGAATAAGCAATGTAGAAATTGCAAGACACAACATGCCATTAATGTGAGAGGTGAATGTCTGCTGCGAAGGTGTATGAGGGCAACCAAAAAGATACAGTGGAGCAGCTCACCACCAAAATGAACCAGTGGGCTACTAGATGTGTGTCTTAAACAACAGCTCAGTGAGCGTTATCAGTCTCTAAAGAAAAATAATAGTTACTGCATCTCTGTGAATGAATTTGCATCAGCAGAAAAGACTACAATTTTCACTGTAGTATTAGAATTGTACCCAAGCTGGTTGCCAAAGAGTTGACTACTCTGATAAGTCATATTTTCTGCTTTACTAAATGGATGAATACTGGTGTGTTAGGCTAGAGACAACAAACATACTGCCACCATAGCTGGAAGAAAATAAGCTAGGAGATGCAGCATTATTGTCTGGGGAATGCTTTAATAGTATTCCCTTGGTCCACTCATCCACATGGAAGGCACTTTTAGCCTATTTTGGCATGACTGTATCCTTGCAGGTTACATAAGTGCATACATGCTGAATGCTTTCCCTGGAGAGGATGTATTCTTCTGGTAAGACAATGTAACTTGTCACATAACTAAAATTGGCCAACTTTGGTTGAAAGAATAAGACCAGGACCTGTAATTATTACCCCAGGCCCCTAGATCCACAGACTTGAATTCAATAAGAAACTGAGCAACTATGGGATCACCTTCATTGTCATAAACAACCTATAGATCCTCCCTCATGCAGCCCACAGTCAGCATGGCTGCAAACACGTGTGACCACCTACCAGGACCTCATTGAATCACTCTCTGCCCATCTAGCTGCAGTCCTTAATGCACATTACGAGAGATGAGCGAATTTCTCAAAAATTAGATTTGGCTGATTAGTTGAATTTTTCCCAAAAATTCAGTTCGTTCATAAATTATTTGCGATGAATCGCGTTAAAAAACAGCTACTTCCTTTCTGCAGAGAGCCTGTATGGTGTTGTAGCTCATTGTGCCATGCAGAAATATGTAGAGGGAGCGTGGTTCGGTATTGAAAGAATGCTGTGATTTAGTATCACACTTCAATTATCTGGGCAGTTACGGGGGCAAAAATTACCAAATAACTGAAGTGGGAATGCAGCCTGACAGGGTAATGACAGCGGCAGCTAGAAAGAACCGAGTAGAGGGCCAAGATCCCACTGTAGCATCAAAGAGCGCACTCAGATGATTCCACAGATTATGACAGAACCTGTTCTGTTAAACGCTGATACATGTAGAGTTACAAAGAGTTACTTTTTTCATTTATTTTGGTGAACTATCTTTGAAATACAGTGTGTGTATTTCTCACATACACACATCTCCATTACAGGCAGGTTATTATTTTGTGATATTGTTCTCGCACCAAAGAGTTACTTTTTTCACTTATAAGGTGAAACACCTTTGAAATACATGCAACAATCCAAGCAAAAGTCAGCTCACCTGGTCAGTGAAGTGATGAAGCAGCAGGCAAACGCACGGATCAAGGGGAAGTTACCTCCTTGGACAGGTATGAGCAAACGAAATGGAACTATCCAGCGTAACATCTTTGCTTCTAATTAAAAGTAGCGAAGCTTTATTGTAACAAAAACATTGAAATACATGGGTATATTTAGAATCTTTGGGCAGAAAGTGAAGCGTGGCCAGGGACCTAATGGTGGCACAATGGCCCTGCGTCCACATATGCAGCGTCACCATCCAGTGGCCTGGGAGAAACGTGTCTCACGGGAGAAATGTGGTGGTCCATCCTGCTGCAGCAACAGCAGCAGCACCCAGTGGCATGCATCCCATTTCAGGCAGTCAAGGCTCCACCACCTCTGTCGAAGGGAGAGTCTTTCCCATAATCTACCGGTCCAGATGATCCTGCTCCTTGCCACTCACTGCGCCAGCAGTCATTCACCATTGCAATTGCCAAGAGACAAGAGTATGAGACAAGCCATCCTACAACACAGAAACTGACCGTGCCCCTGTACAAGTTGGTGGTACTGCAGTCCCTCCCTCTTTAAGTGGTAGACTCTGCACTGTTCAGAGAACTGAAGGCTTTTGTCGAGCCGAGGTGAAGAGTTAGTGCAGTGGGGGCCATAGTTACACCAAGGAGAACTTGGCTGTCCACCCAAAATGTGGAGAGACTCACCTTTGTCAAGAGGAATCAGGCGTGGATCAGTCTGGATTTCCACACACCAATGCCTGATGCATTAGATTAGATCAGCCATGACACCTCACCCAAACTTTGACAAATGAGTCTAGATTCTTCTGGCTACCTGCCTCAGCTACTATTCTGCTTCTGCTACCCGCCTGATGCCACACATCTGTTGCCAGCTGCTTCTTCTACCACCCACCATCTTTACTGGGCCATTATGTAGCCTTCTGATGCTGCTGCCACCTCACCACTCAGGTCTCCTCATGCTGCTGCTGCTATCACCTCCAGGCTATGTCATCATGTCACTCTCGGTCTTGACGCTGCTGCTGTCGCCACCCCTTCATTATGTCTCCTAGCTGCCGCCACCTCACAATTATGTCATTGTGCCACTCTCTGGCCCGATGCTGCTGTTGCTGCTGCCACCTTCACACTATACACCATAATTGTGCCAATCCGTGGCCTACTCATGCTGCTGCCACCTTCAAAATCTGTCATTGTGCTACTTTGTGGCCTACTCATTCTGCTGCCACCTCCACAATCTGTCATTGTGCCACTCTGTAAACTACTCATGCTGCTGCCACCTCCACAATCTGTCATTGTGCCACTCTATAAACTACTCATGCTGCTGCCACTTCCCCAATCTGTCATTGTGCCACTCTGTAAACTACTCATGCTGCTGCCAACTGACCACTCTCTCAGTAGAGCACCCTGTAGTTTCCTAATGCTTTTTCCACCCTCCACCACTCTATGACATTGACACTATGTTTAGTTTTCCCCTTCTATTTATCTGTCAGAAGGAATAGAAAGGACAAACACAACCGATTGTGTCTTCGGAGAAGCCGTAAGGCCAGTATGACATGGTCCTTTGTTTGCATCAGGATTGTCTGATGATTAGGTAGCCAAAAGCAGGAGTGCATATTAAACACAGAAGACATGAAAATATTCCATTTACTTGTTATTGCTTTTTTGGACCCAATGCCTGTTTCTTTTTGGCTTTAGCAATACTGATGGATTATTGACCGATTGAAAGTGGACACTGACGGATCAAAGGAAGGACTAAATGATCAGTGACGTCAACACATAATTACTGCAGACACCCTCTCCACACTTTTGGGGGGTGGAGGGCTCTACATTTATCAGCATTTAACAGAATCACCACAATAAGTGAAAAAATTTACTCTTTGCCACAGATAGCAATAACCCTACCGACTGAACTGGATGCATTTCAGATGTGTGTAGGGGAGACATATACACACCGGATTTGACACAGAGTTCACCACAATAAGTGAAAATATTAACTCTTTGCCACAGATAGCAATATCCCAAAATAAAAAATAAAAAGGCTGGTTTAGCTGCAGGTGTGTATATGACACACACCTGTGTATTTGAAAAGTATTTCCCCAGTAAAACTCTAAAATCTGAAGTATTTTGCACAGGGTGCAATCTAGTGCAGCTACATAGAGATGGTTGTGCATACAAGACACAGTGACAAGTGGCAGAATTTAACATGGCTGCCCTATTTATAGGGCTGTGACATCACAGCAGCTGTCTGGCTGGTGATTGGCTGCCTGTCTGCACATCATTGAGGGTGTTTCTTTCTACCTCCCATAGCTTTGCCTCATATCAAACCATGTGCTCACTGCCATTTTAGATTCATTACTACGAATCGCCATGAACTTCGGCTTCATTCAGAATCAAATTTTTCCTGAAATTCTAAACAAATTCTACTTCTTTAGAATCGATTCGCTCATCTATACACATAACGGTTACTCTTGATATTAGCTGGTGGCCATAACAGTGTAATTTGACTGTAGGATAAATAGATAGATAGATAGATAGATAGATAGATAGATAGATAGATAGATAGATAGATAGATAGATAGATCAAATTTTCATAGATACGGATTAGAGCAGTTATGAATAGAAATATTTTACATAGATTGCTAGCCACATCGATGCATTGCATGCTAACAAGATGCCCAATAAAAAAATGTAGCAATAACAAGGATCAAAAAAATAAATACAAAATAGAAACAGGCAGCACCTCAACAAATTTACTGGGTGCCAGTAAGAAATGACCACAGTCTCTTTGATTTGATGCACTAGAAAAAGAAGGAAATGTGCAGCATTCTCAGGTAGGGAAAAATCAAAAAAGTGTACTTCAGCATGTCCAAAAGGCAACGCTCTGGCTCACATATGAGCCTTCTCAAGCAATAGTCAGTGAATGCTCACAGTATACTGTATATATATAAAATAATATAAAATCAATATTAAGGGCCTCGTGTATGAAAACTGTCTATATCTAAGACTTTGTTTGTTGCCCATAGTAGCAACCAGAGGGCCCCTTTCATTTTTCTAGAGCACTATGGGAAATGAAAGTAGAGCTCTGATTGGTTGCTATGGGCAACAAACAAAGTCTTAGACCTAGATGGTTTTCATATATGTGGCCACAAAAGTTTAAATCACCCCCTTTTATCATTTTACAAATAAAATAATAAAGGTTATACATAATTGGTATTGCTGTGATTTTAAAAGTCTGATCTATTAAAATATAACATCATCAGAGGCGTAACTTGAAGCTCCTGGGCTGTAGTACAAAAAGTGAAATGGGCCCCTAGCTACTATGTGCTACTTACAATGCTGGTGTCTCCTTATGTGGCTGGAGGGCTTTTTGTACCCCACAGGCTACATGGCCCATTAGTGGCTGCTACCTCTGCACGCACTATAGCTACACCCCTGAGCATCATTTATCCCGTACACTGATCACAGTAGAAGAAAAAGCATCAAAACTGTGGCTTTTGTGATCATTTCATATTCCAAAAAATTTGGAATTAAAAGTGATCAAAAATTTGCAAGTATTCTAAAGTAGTACCAATAAAAACTACTTTAACCCACAAAATATTAGCATTCATTTAGGACCATAGGTGGAAAACAAATATATTGGTCACAGAAAATGGGATTTCAGCAAATAGTACTAAAGCATAACAAAACCTCTACAAATTTGGTATCACCAGAATCTTATCTACTTGCAGAATATAGATGACACATTTGTCATGGTTAGGGATGAGCGATATTATTGACAAATTTTAGGCTGATCGAAAATTGCCGATCACACGATATTTTAGGTGACAATCTTACAGATAATCTATTACTAATGCACCATTTTCAGCGTTTCCTGTCATTTTGGCGGCCAGCCAATCAGCTCTGAGGATAGAGGGGGGGGGAGGAGGATGTATAACATCACCACTTTGAGGTGTATGGATCTCATTGGCTGCAAAAATCAAGTGACCTCGTTTTAACTATGCTGCTACATTTGCTGTTTGATCTCATACTCTGTCTATCACACTTCACAGCAGGACGTGTCTCTCTGCGTTTAAACCAATAGCTGTTCTAACAGCTCTGATAGTCACTTCTAATACAAGAAACCATCCACCTACAGCTTAGAATAAAGTTAGATTAGAGAATTGCACTTCTGATTTAGTTAAAGTTTTAAGGATATCTACTGGTGTGTGTAGCCATGGGGCTGCGGAGGGTGGGGAAGGCGGCAGCAGGAGAGGCTTTTGAAAAGAAGGGAGATATTTTGCAGCTCAGTGTGTTCTGTGATTTTCAATTGAAAAAGTTTGTTTTATACTTTTTTGGCCATCAGCCCTCTGTAGCAGTTGAAATTGCCCCTGTGTTTTCGTTCTATTGCAATCACTTTGTGTCAGGGGTTCCCAAAAACCGTCTTAACTTCTCCCTATAACTTTTAAATAGTTTTACTGAAGTCCGTGCGTCTCAGTTTGGCGCAAAGAGTCCAGTTGTACACATATTGTGTTCTACATGTTTCCTAGTCAATTGCGCCTGTAGTCAGTGGTGCGAAGGCCGCCATATTAATCCATATAACTTTTTAATATTTCTATTTCACTCAGTGCATCTCAGTTTGGCGGGATTCAGGCATTTGTGCGACAGTTTGTTTAAAAACTATCAATTGTTGTCCTATTTGGGCAGTTGTAAATCTCAGGGACTGAAGGAAGAACACTGTTTTATTTGGTGTTACGGTTCTTCCACCAGACCGCATTTCACAGATATTTGATAGAAACATTCTGTTTCTAATCCTGTTGGCTGTTGGAAATTAGAGGGATTTAAGAATAGCTGTGATTTGCCATCTTTCAATAAGAGACTGTCAAAAAAATCTTCCATACCTTTTTAAATTTTTATCTTTCAGAACATGGAGCGAACTGCAGGTGGTAAGCGAGCAAAGAGGGGGTGTAGGACTTTGGGGGTAGAGGTACGAAGAGAAGGTGCTCCTTCCCGTGCTGGCGACAACACGCAAGGCCCGCGGATCGTCGGTTGGGAGGCCGTCAGGCCCGTCATCGCTGGGTCGGTGCCCTGTGAATCTCAGTAACGAAAAAGCGTCGCCAATCTGTTTCTTCAGTGGTTAATGCAACCTGCATGCTGCGGTCCAGGACAGGCATAGTCAGTATCCAGGGATAGTCAATGTCCAGTTCAACTAAAATGGTGGTTCAAAGACTCCTTTTTCTGGCACTTTTTAATCTGTGGATCATGTAGATTTAAGATTCATGCTGCTGTCCATTACAGGGATAGTCTATGTCCAGTTCAACTAAAATGGTGGTTCAAAGACTTCTTTTTCCAGCACTTTTTAATCTGTGGTTCATGCAGGTTTTTGGGTCATGCTGCGGTCCAGGACAGGTATAGTCAATGTCCAGTTCAACTAAAATGGTGGTTCTATGACTCCTTTTTCCGGCACTTTTTAATCTGTGGGTCATGCAGGTTTGAGGGTCATGCTGTGGTACAGGACAGATATAGTAATGTTCAGTTCAAATAAAATGGTGGTTGAAAGACTCCTTTTACAGGCACTTTTTAATGTGTGGGTCATGTTGTTTTTTCGGTCATGCTGCGGTCCAGGACAGGCATAGTCAATGTCCAGCTCAACTAAAATGGTGGTTCAAAGACTCCATTTTCTGGCACTTTTTAATCTGTAGGTCATGCGGGTTTAGGGGTCATGATGCATTCCAGGACAGGGATGGTCAATGTCCAGTTCAAGTAAAATGATGGTTCAAATAATACTGCCTTCTGGCACTTATTAATTTGTGGGTCATGCAGGTTTAAGGGTCATGCTGTGGTACAAGACAGGGATAGTGAAGAGTATGTCATTTTTTTTCTGTGACTCTTGTTGCCTAATTGTCTTGCCTAATATGTAGCACGTATCCAGTTTACTGTTGTGGATGTTAATTCCAGCTTCTCCACCCCTGTTTGGGTGTAAGAATGAAGGTGTTGTTTCTCTCCCATGGACTTTAATGGTCATCGGTGATAATCTGTTATCGACTATCAACTATCGTCATGATAATTGATGATATCGACTATCGACTTGATAGCGATAGTTGACACAATCGCTCCTCGCTCCTCACTAGTCACGGTCCGTGCCGCGGTCTCTTTTCTGGTCCACGGATATGGCCGTGTTCTTGTCCTTATGTCGCAGCCTCTGCTGCAAACCGCGGACGTACCTGTGTTCCTATCACAGATCTGGTTCCTGTTGCGGTTCTGCTGTTGCCGTGGACACTCCTCTCGCTGCTGCTTGCCCACCTGTGGTTGCTGTGTGGCTTTTCCCATGTTGGCCATGCTGCTCCTCCATCTTGGTTGCTACCCTAATTCCTTGTCTCTCTATAGAGGGCGGCGGCCACATCTTCCACTCCTTTATTCCCACAGTGTGCAGCACGGTTGGGCTTCCTCTACCAATCCCCTTCCACCTGTGTGGTTATAAGCCTGCTTCTCCCCACACTCCCTGCCTGATCCTTGTTGTGTTGTGGTCTGTTGGTGGCTTAACTTTTGTTTGTTAGTAGTCTGGTGTGTGCATGCTATCTTGTTTGTGTCCTTGAGGTATCCTCTATGTTGTTGGTTAGCCTCCATGCTAGCTTCCATGTCTCTGTCGGTATCTTTGTCTGAGAGTTTCCTTGCCATGTTCTTTGCCTGTGTTCTTAGCATGTTTATGCCTTGGTTCCTAGCTTAAGTCTCTGCTTGTCTCTTGTCCTGTTCTTGGTGGTGTGTCCAGTCTGTCTATATTTTGTACCTTTCCTTCCATTTAACCTTCTTGTTTGGCATATGCTTAGTTCTGTCTTTGTCTGTTTTGTACCTGTACATCTCTACACTTAATCTGCTATATCTTTGTCCCTAATCCTGTTGGTGCCTAGCATTGGCACTTCTGGTCTGTCTAGTCAGCTGCCACTGCTGGGGACTGCTCTGAGGTCACACCTGGTGGCTGTCAGGGAATCCATCCTTACCATCTAAGGCTCTGTGAAGATGCTGATGGCCGCTTAGTTACACCCCC
The DNA here is from genome assembly GCA_025379985.1 of Phyllomedusa bahiana. Lineage (NCBI taxonomy): Eukaryota > Metazoa > Chordata > Amphibia > Anura > Hylidae > Phyllomedusa > Phyllomedusa bahiana. The sequence goes on along the minus strand of JAODAL010039466.1, from coordinate 27,837 downwards.
TTGAAGCAAGCCTGGCAGTGGTCCAGTGGGTTCACCTCCCTCTCACCTGTTACAGTAGGCAGGGCCGCCAACAGAAATTTCAGGGCCCCATACAGCTGAAGCCCCTGGGCCCCCCTCCTGTAATCCCCGCCCCCAGCAACCTGATCGACCCGCCCCCACCAACACTATCACCCCGCCCCACTAAAAAAAAAAAACGGCCTCTAGGACATAAATGCGCCCATTTTACCACATAATACAGTATGCAAAAAAGAACTGTATTGTGTAGTACAATAGCAAGTGAGTCACACATCTTTAAGTTTGTCTCACACATCTGTCTCACATATCATAGACACACGGCTAAGTAGTTCCATCCATATCCCCCACCGGCCCACATACAATATCCTCCTCCACGTTTCCCTTGGTCACGCACCTCGCCACCTTCTAAAATAATCACCAGCAAGAAAGTAAAAGTATAACTCCTATCACAGGGTGAGGTGTTCCCTCACTTTTTCAATCAGAGACATATGTACCCTGCCACTATACTAACGCCAATATAAACTACAACACCACCATATGGAGACTACATAGTGGTCCGACACCAGCTCGGGTCACATCACATTACAGTGAATACAGCACTGATCCAGTATAGAAGTAAAATAAACCTGAACATCCAAGGACTCACCGGGGGGAGAGTCCTATCTGATGAGTCGTTCTCTTCTCTTGAGTAGTTCTTTTTCCCTTCTCTTCTCCATTCGTTTTCCCCCGTCATGATGACTTGTCCCAGCCACAACTCATCCCTGCAGAAATTACACACAAATATCTTAGAATCCTCAATTTTCCAGCATTTCTTTACCTATTTCCACCTCTGTACAAACGTCCCAGCGGTGGGAGAGCCGGTACAAGCCATAAGTTAGAGGTCTAGTATTCTAAAAGGTTGGAGGGTGGGGAGAGAACTAACCCCCTGGAGATAATGCTAAAACTATGGGCTGCTCCCCTCACAGTTACATTAAACCCGGTAGGTAGACAAGACCCAGGTAGGTTGGCAAAATGTGCAAGGCCCAGGTAATTAGGGCAGGCCCTATTTAGGTAGGTAGACCCCCACTGGATAAGTTGGTAGGCCAGCCCCAGGTAGGTTGATGGGTACCTAGCCATGAGTCCCCTTTTTTTGTAGGCAGTCAGAGTCCCCCTTTAGTTTGTAGGCAGTCAGGACCCCCTTTAGTTTGTAGGCAGTCAGGGTCCCCTTTATTTTGTAGCTAGCCAGGGCCCCCTTTAGTTTGTAGGTAGTCAGGGCCCCCTTTAGTTTGTAGGTGGCCAGGCCCCCCTTTAGTTTGTATGTGGCCAGGGCCCCCTTTATTTTGTTTGTGGCCAGGGCCCCCTTTAGTTTGTAGGTGGCCAGGGCCCCCTTTATGTTTCGGGAGAGTCAGGGCCCCCTTTTATGTTTAGGTAAAGTCAGGGCCCCCTTTAGAGTTAGGTAGCCAGGGCCCCCTTTTAGAGTTATGTAGCCAGGGCCCCTGTAAAGTCAGGTAGCCAGGGCCCCCTTAGAGTCAGGTAGCCAGGACCCCCTTTAGAGTCAGGTAGCCAGGGCAACCTTTAGAGTCAGGTAGCCAGGGCCCCCTTTAGGGTCAGGTAGCCAGGGCCCCCTTTAGGGTCAGGTAGCCAGGACCCCCTTTAGGGTTAGGTAGCCAGGGCCCCGTTATAGTCAGGTAGTCAGGGCCCCCTTTAGAGTTAGGTAGCCAGGGCCCCCTTTAGAGCTAGGTAGCTAGGGCTCCCTTTAGAGTTAGGTAGCCAGGGCCCCCTTTGGAGTTAGGTAGCCAGGGCCCCCTTTACAGTTAGTTAGCCAGGGCCCCCTTTACAGTTAGGTAGCCAGGGCCCCCTTTACAGTTAGGTAGCCAGGGCCCCCATTACAGTTCGGTAGCCAGGGCCCCCTTTACAGTTAGGTAGCCAGTGCCCGCTTCCTTATATATATATATATATATATAAAAAAAAAAAAAAATAAACAACCACTTATGTCACTCCCACTCCCGGACGCTTCCCACCGGCTTCTACTGGTGCCCTGCATAGGCCTAATGCCTTACACCTGCCAGGGCGGTCAGCAGAGCAGAGCGCTAGCGGCGCTCGGCTCCGCTGACACTGCGCAGCCAGCCCCGGGAGTGGAGGACATTAGTCCCCGACTCCCTGGACCTGTCTCTGAGCGCTCGGGACACAGGGCCCGGGCGTTCAGAGACCGGATGCGGCGGGCGGGCCTCGAGGAGTGGCAGCACTACCTCCGGGGCCCACAGCAGCTCGGGGCCAACACTGGGCCCACACCTGCTCTATCATGAGGAATAAGGGGGCCTTCTTGCAGCGGGCACCCTTATTCCACCGGGCCCCGTACAGGAGTACCGGCTGTACCCCCTGTACGGTGGCCCTGTAGGATCAGGCCATGGACTCCACTGACATTCTGTCCTCTGTTTTCTTGGTCTATGTGCAGGTCTTGCTTGTGGCAGTTCCTTTTTTTATGTGGGAGTGTTTCTTTTCCTTTTACCTTTCCCTTTTGCAGGTCTTTTTTGTGGTTTGGAGCCTCCTAAGTCCCCGTGGCTTACGGTCTCGCCCTGAGCCTCCTGAGTCCCCGTGGCTTACAGTTTTGCCCTGAGCCTCCTGAGTCCCCGTGGCTTACGGTCTTGCCCTGAGCCTCCTGAGTCCCTGTGGACACTACTGTCGCCGCTTCTTGCACACCTGTGGTTGCTGTGTGGCTTTTCCCATGCTGCTCCTCCATCTTGGCTGCTACCCTGATTCCTTTTCTCTCTATAGAGGGCGGCGGCCACATCTTCCACCCCTTTATTCCCACAGTGTGCAGCAAGGCTGGGCTTCCTCTGCCAATCCCCTTCCACCTGTGTGGTTATAAGCCTGCTTCTCCCCACACTCCCTGCCTGATCCTTGTTGTGTTGTAGTCTGTTGTTGGTTAGTATTGTCTTATATCTTGTTTGTTAGTAGTCTGTTTTGCGCATGCTATCTTGTGTGTGTCCCTGTGGTATCCTCTATGATGTTGGTTAGTCTCCATGCTAGTTTCCATGTCTCTGTCGGTATCTTTGTCTGAGAGTTTCCTTGCCATGTTATTTGCCTGTGTTCTTAGCATGTTTATGCCTTTGTTCCTAGCCTGAGTCCTAGCTTAAAGAGAACCTGTCACATAGTTTATGCCCCCCTTACTGAGGGCAGCACAAGCTTGTGTCAGACCTGCTGTTTCCAGCACTGTGTCCCTTATTCTGACAGATGCTGTAGTTTTAGAGCATTTACCCCTCAAATCTTATTCATGAGCAGGTGTTAGCCCTGCCCACTGACAGTTATTCACATGTTTCTACCTATTCAAAGCAATAGGTTTATCAGTTGAGGTGGGCGTGGCTAGCCTCAGGTGGGCGGGGATTGAAAAAAACTGACTCTTTGAATGACTCTTCGAATGACTCTTCTGGCTGAAAACTTCAGATTTGAGCATTAAGTACACAAAAACTACAGCATCTTACAGAATAAGGGACACAGCATTGGAAACAGCATGTCTGACACTAGCTTGTTCTGCCCTCAGCAAGGTGGCATAATCTATGTGACAGGTTCTCTTTAAGTCTCTGCTTGTCTCTTGTCCTGTTCTTGGTGTTGTGTCCAGTCTGTCCATGTATCTGTCGGTATCTTTGTCTGAGAGTTTCCTTGCCATGTTCTTTGCCTGTGTTCTTAGCATGTTTATGCCTTGGTTCCTAGCTTAAGTCTCTGCTTGTCTCTTGTCCTGTTCTTGGTGGTATGTCCAATCTGTCTATATTTTGTACCTTTCCTTCCACTTAACCTTCTTGTTTGGCATACGTTTAGTTCTGTCTTTGTCTGTTTTGTACCTGCACATCTCTACAATTAATCTGCTATATCTTTGTCCCTAATCCTGTTGGTACCTAGCATTGGCACTTCTGGCCTGTCTGGTCAGCTGCCACTGCTGGGGACTGCTCTGAGGTCGCACCTGGCGGCCGTCGGGAAAGCCATCCTTACCATCTAAGGCTCTGTGAAGATGCCACTGGCTGCTTAGTTACGTCCCCTCGGAGCAATCCCGGCAGTGGTCCAGTGGGTCCACTTCCCGCTAATCCATTACAACATTATTTATACAGTGGGAAAAAAAGAATTTAGTTAGCCACCAATTCTGCTAGTTCCCCACCTAAAAAGATGAGAGGGATTTTTGGGATTCCACAAAAGTTCTCTTTTGTAGAGTTGCTGTCAGGATTCTTCCATAAGACACCGTTCACAGATATTCCATAGATAGAAATCTATTTGTAATACTATTTGGTAGCAGTAAACTTTTGCGATTCAAGAAGACTTCTGTGTCGCACTGTTGCAACCAGGGTTCTTCCATAAGACACCGTTCACAGATATTCCATAGAAATAATCTGTTTGTAATAGTATTCGCTAGCAGCAAATTTTGGGGGTTCCATAAAGTTCTGTTTTTGCAGTCTTGCTGTCAGGATCCTTCCATAAGACGCCGTTCAAAGATATTCCATAGAAAGAAATCTATTTGTAATACTATTTGGTAGCAGTAAACTTTTGGGATTCAAGAAGACTTCTGTGTCGCACTGTTGCAGCCAGATTTTTCCATCAGATACCGTTCACAGATATACCATAGAAAAAAATTATATTTCTACTTCTATTTGTCAGTTGGGAAGTACAGGCATTTAAGAACACTTCTGATGTGCTGTCTTGCTGTCATGATTCTTCCATAAGACCCCATTTCAAAGATATTCCATAGAAAAAAATCTTTCTACTCCTATTTGTCAGGTGCCTAATATAGACTTTTAAAACACTTTTGATGTGCTGTCTTGCGGTCATGGTTCTTCCGTAAGACCCCATTTCACAGATATTCCATAGAAAAAATTATATTTCTAATCCTAGTTGCCAGTTGGAAATTATAGGGATTTAAGAACACTTGTGATTTGGTGTCTTTGGAGTACAGTTCTTCAAGAAGAGACTGTGAACAAATTTTTACCTTTTTAGCATTTATATTTTTGAACATGGAGCGAACTAGAGGTGGTAAGCGAGCAAAGAGGGGTGTAGGACGTGGAGCTAGAGGTAAGAGACAAAGCACTCCTTCCAGTACTCCGGACAACACAAAAGCGAGCACATCGTTAGTCGCAAGACCGTCAGGCCTGTCATTGCTTGGTCGGTTCCCTGTCTTTTCTGAAGAACGGTGCTAATCTGTGTTTCAATGGTTAACAAACCCTGCATCGAACGGTTTTACCTCCTGTTCCTCTCAGTCATGGCCACAAATATCGTTATCATCATCATCATCAGTCCAAACTGAAGCAAGCACAGGCCAAATGTTACCCAATAAACAGACCACAATAGATAATCCATATTCTGAAGAGCTCTTTGATGGCACAATGCAGTAGGGGTCAGAAGGCATTTCAAAAGATCAAGAGGCCAAAAAGGATGATTTTATCGGCTGGAATGCCCAATTGCTCATGCCCTCAGAGGAGAAGGAAGCTGGTTCCCTCTCTTTCCACTGGACTCGCCATCTTTAAGGTGCGAAAATGACTAACACAAGAGGCAAAAGGCGTGGAACCCAGTATATGTTCTCCAGACCCTTCCATAAACATGGAGTTGTGCCTTTGTCAATATACAGTACATGCACATCTACAAGAAGGACGAAACAAAGGTCCTTTAAAAGAGTTGGGCCCACCATAAAAAAAGGGCATCCCACAAAAAATGTTTTTCATGGCGGGGATTTGGGCAGGATTAAAATGCTTCACAGCGGTGGGTTTTAATTTTTGAAACAAGGATCAAGGGGTAAAATCCTTGCAAAAAACAACGTCCGTGTGGGGCACATTGGGCCACTCCAAGAGCAGGAATTTTCCTCCAGCGTGTAAAGGAAAAAGGGGGAAAAGAAAAGGGAAAAACCCCGAAGGGAAACCTGGGTGGAACTAAAGGGGTTCACCCAGTTAAAACCAAAAAAAATTTCACTTCGCCCGCACTCGGGAAAAGGGAACCAAGCTCCTTGGCCCTTTTCCTTACGTTTTTTATTGCATAATGTGACAAAAACCCTTTTGGGCAAAATTTTTCCATTGTTGCTTAAGCATAAGGTGTGATGAGGCTACTAAGGCTTTTAAAAAAAATTTTCTTTTGGGAGGGGGGAAAGCGCTCTCTTAAAAGGCAAAAATTTTTCTCGGGGGAAAACCGGGGGTTTCTTGGATGTTCCTGGGGAAGGCTTAAAAGGTCTTAGCTCACGTTTTGGGGTCTTTCGCACCCTGCTTGGCCCCCGGACTGTCAGCTTTTTGCGGGTTTGACATTTTTTTCTGATTGCCCAAAAAAGGGTTAAAAATTTTTGCTTTTTTTTGGGGGTCCAGCTCCCTGTAAAAGGGATAAAATTTTTAAGGCCCCAAAAGTATTTCCCCGTCGGGACCCCCTAATAAAAAAGGGGCTATTTGATGTTTTAAAAAAATAGAAACTATTTAATGGATGGGGGCCCCCATTTTTTTTTATTTTCGGGGGGCCCTTTAAAAAACGGGTTAATGAGGGACTGAGGGCCCAGCCCGGGGATATCACTGCCCCCCCTACAACTCCCCCCCCTTTGCCGCTGAACCTCCATTTTCCCCTGTTAAATGTTTTTGGGAACCTGGTAAAAAAAGTTGGGGGGGCTCCTGTTACCATTTTGCTATTTCCAAAAACCGGGTGTTCTTTTTTTTTGGGAAAAAAAGGGCCACGAAAAGCAGCTGCTGTACTTTGCTTTTCCTTATTTTTTCAGTTAGCCATTAAAAGGGAATTTAATTTTTTTAGCCGGAATTTTTTCCTGTTACTTTAGAGCCAAATTGCCTTGACAATATGTACCACCCTATCCAGTTTTTACCCTTAGGGAAAGGTAATTGCATGTCTCCTCCCCCTGTTTTTAGTTTTAAAAATTAACTGAACATCATCTCCCGTTGACTTTAAATGGGGTTTGGCTTTTCAGCCCAAACGCAAATTTTTTTGTGCTTGTCTCACTTCCTTGCCCCTTTGCAGAAACAGCCCCAAACAAAAAGTTGCCCCCCCCATGCTTACGTAGGTTGGTGTTTTTTTGGGAATGACTAGACTCTCTCTCCTCAAACACATGAGTTGTGTTTCTACAAAACAGTCTACTTGGTTTCACCCCATTAAAATTCCCCGCACTTTTTGGGATCACCCAAATCCCTAGGAAATTTTGGATGGGCCCGAAAATGGACTGGCTTAACGGGGGGGACAGGTCTGGCATGCAGGGATCTGAGTCCTTGGGGGGCGTATTTGGTTCTGATGGAGCTTTTGTTACATTTGGGCCCCAGCTTCGCAGGTCATTCACAGGTCCCCCCGTGTGGTTATGGGATTTTTGCTCACAATCTTTTGATCATTTTTAGTGTTTTAGCGATTATTATCGACAAATTGAAATCGGGACAGTTTTTAAGTGATCAAATTTTTTGATCTTCGATATTTTGGTTTTAAAAACTGTGCATCATTTTAAGATCGGCCATTTCGGCGCTTTCTGTCATTTTGGGGGCCACAAAACACTTTCAGAATAGAGCAGGGGTGGAAAGTGTGTGGACGTCATGACTGGGATTGTATGGTTGCGATTTCTGGAAAAATCCAAAAACCTAGTTTTACATAGAACAGCCCTTCCTTTCATGATAGTGTCTCCAGCGTCCCCAAGCATAGGACTGCGCTCTGCCTGTGTCCCCAGCTCAGCGAAATTATTAATTTTTTTCACAGAGAAAGCTCTAGTACTGTGATCCTACAATTTTTAGTGAATTGGGAAAATTTTATTAGTTAGGTAGAGAATTTTAAAGGAGCATCTACCCTGTAAAGTCACGGAGGGGGGCGGGGGGGGGGGGGAGCCCGTGGGGAACCAGACAAGCTCTATAAAGAATACTGGATAAAATTTCACCAAGACTTACTGAACATTGCACTGCAATAGCTTTATTTTTAACAGTTTTCTATTGAAATATTTCCTGGATTTGGCACCTGAACTTATATTAGGATACACATCTTTTCTATAACTCGGGCCTTTGTTAGGTCAAAACTCCACTTTTTTATCAGTATACATTTCAGATAGTTTTTTTTTTAAATTTGCCCTTTCCCATTTTTTTGATATACCCACCTTGCTTTAAAATTAAATCCGGGAAATTTTGTAGTCAGCTCAGGTTGTTTGGTCCCAAAAAAATCCCTTTTTATTATCCAATAAATTTTTCAGATACGTTTTTTTCACTTTGGCGCACTACAGCTTTTTTTTCATTGGGGCCCCCTTGCATTTAAAAATTGAATACAGAAATTTTGTAGTCACCACAGGAAAAATTAAAGGTCCCAAAAATCCCTTTTTTTATCCAAATACATTAAAATACGTGTTTTTTGCATTTTTCCCCAGTCCAGTTTTGTTGATAAGCCCCCTTGCAGTTAATTTGAATCCAGAAATTGTGAGTTCCCACGGTAATTGATAGGTGAAAAAAATCCCTTTTTCTTATCCGAATAACATTACAGATACGGTCTTTTCATTTTGGGCGCACTACACTTTTTTTCATTGGGGGCCCCCCTTCACTTAAATGTAATCAGAATTTTGTAGTCACCACGGGTAAATTTTAAAAGGTGCCAAAAATACCTTTTATTACCCGAATACTTTTCAGATACTTTTTTTTTCACTTTGGGGGCAGGCCAGCTTTGTTGATAGATCTACTTTGCAGTTAAATGTGAATACAGCAATTTTTTTTGATTTGAGGGATTGGAATAGCTTGTTTTTGTCATTTTTTAATAAGAGATTTCCCAAAACTCTTCCATACCTTTTCAAATTTTTATTTTTCTGAAATGGAGCGAAATTCAGGGGGTAAGCGGCAAAGGGGGGGGTTTTGACATGGGGGAGGGGTATAAGAAGGTGCTCCTTTCCCAAGTGTGGCGACAACACCACCAGGGGATCGCAAGGTTAACCGTCAGCCTGTCATCGCTGGGTCAGGGCCCTGTGAACTCTAACGAAAAGCGTCGCCAATCTGTCCTAGTGGTTTATGCAACTTGCATCCAGCAGTCTTACCTCCCGTCCCCCCCAGTCACGGCCACAAATGCGTCATCAGCATTACCACATCCGTCCAACATAAAGCACCCCAAATGTCAACCGTTACCCCCACGGGATATCCATTTTCTGAAGCCCTCTTTGATGAAAAAATCCCGTTGGGGTCAGAAGGCATTTAAAAGATCAAAGGCCAAAGAGATGTTTTTCTCTGCTTGACCCCCAGTACTGATCCATCAAGGGGGGAAAAGGAAGCCGGTCAATCGGCAAAAATCCCGGGGGGGTGGGAAAAACCCCCTTGCAGTCCCTCTGCTTGTACCCGCAGCGCTGGATGCAAATGTCAGACGACGAAGTCCCCTGTGTTGAGAGAGAGACGACTTGCGGATCCAACGTGGGTTTTTCAGCAAATTTGCTTGCGAAAGGGTTCATCAGTGGACGAGGAGGAAAAAAAAAGGGGTATGTCAGTACGGGGTTTCCCCTCAAAAAAGGGGGAGGGCGGTCGCAAAATCCCCTGAATGATTCCCACCCAACAGTCAGCGCAAAACCCGCTCCCGCTTATCGCCATCAAAAAGGTCCAGGACCTCAAAAGCAGGGGGCCTTCTTTGAGCAACCCTCTGATTCACCCAGCGAGTATATGCCGCCTTGCCGTAAACGCAAAATTTAGAGGCAAAAATTTTAGTGGTTAACCACCACCAACATTCTAGTCACATCAGCGAATGCTGAGTTGAAATGGAGGAAACATTGGCCAAAAAAGGCCAACCGCGCTGGGCCCCAACCCTGTCACACCCCTGCCCCATTTTCCTCCTCCTCCTCCGCCACCACCAAGCTTTCCCTCACTCCCATGTCTCTCAAGTCATGATCAGGATCATCTCCGCTTAGCCCCACCTTCGCCCGGTACCACCAGCACCACCAGAGACCCTTTCCTACCCCTTTTCCTCCCCCAGTTTGACGACCTGCTCCCCTTTTACAGCGGCCAGTTAGCACCAGCCTTCTGTTTTCCGGGTTTTGGGGAGCAGAAGAAACTTTTTAAAACCCAAACCCCCCCCAAAGCCAAAAGCCTGAATGTCACATTGCCAGGTTTTTTGGCCTTGGAAATGTTCCCTTTTTTCCGTCTGGTGGAACAGAAAGGGGTTTCCCGCCACTCTGGCCCTTGCCTCCCCCAATCCCAAACCCGGCAGGCTTTTCTTTCCCAGAAAAAGCCGTCCCTTGCCCGGCCACCATGTCATCTAAAATTTCAACGCGTTGTCTCATCTGTGCCAAAAAAGCCCATCTGACCACAACAAGGGACTATAAGCACCCCAAGGCCCTATATCTCTGTGACAGCTCACTGGGTGAGCGGGTTTTGAGTCTCTGGGGTGACGGGGCTTCAGTCGGCGCACGCCTTAAAAAACCCCGGGGAGGGTGCAGGGTTTTTTTCCCCAAGGTCCTCTGGTGGCATCACGGCCCAGAGAAACCAGGCCTGTTAAAAATAACTGTTTTGGAGCCTCCACACACAGGTCAGGAGCTGTGGATCTCTGCAACGAAAACCGGAGGCGGGCTGGGTGCCAAAAACCCTTTTGTCCCAGGCAAGGGGGGCATAAGGGCAAATAGTGGCCCCCTTAAGATCGGTAGGTGGAGCACATCCTTCCCTGGCATAGTCAGAACCTTGTCGTCCGAAATTTCTAAAAGCTACCCGGGTCGGGCTCCCTGTGGGGAAAGGCTCGAGTCAAATTTTCGCACTTCCGCCGTTCGCACCCTGCTTTCGTCCCGCCTGGCTGCGTTTGCAGCGTCAGCTCGGCCCCCCGTCAACCTTTCCATTTTTGACTGGCAACACCTGTAATTCCACCCCTCCCCATGCTCCACGATTTGGGCAGAGGCAATGCCATTAGCAGTACGAAGTGCACAGGGCCCCTGCAAGCACGGTGCGGACCTCGGGTGTTGAGCCACCGAGAGTGGGGGGCAGGTAAAGACTCTGCCCCATCCTTGCCAGTTTTGAAAAGCCACCAAAATGGTCATTGCGGACAATGCCCTTGTCAGCATGAGCTTTGTGGTGATCAGTTCGGAACGTCTTTGGGACACTCTGAAACAACAGGTCGCGCCGCGAGGGGAGGGACGGACACAGATCGGACACGGACCTTTCTCCCCTTAAACCCACAATCCCGACATTTTCACAATTTCTCTCTTCATTGGGGCAGGGGTTCGGGGTCCAGGGCTAGTGCAAGGGGCGCACAGCTCTCAGGGCTGTGTTAAGCTGTGCCCGGAAGGAGGGGAGGAGGAGGTACCTAGCCACCCACGTTACCGAGTTCCCTGCCTTGGAAAGAGGTTGGCGCGAATTTGGGGGAGGAGGAAATGAGGAAACATTTGCCATGCTCCCTGACCCAGGGTTGGGAAAACAAGGGGCCCATTCTCAATGAGGTTGGATGCTCATTTCCTCCAAAATGACCCGCATTAAGCCATCAAAAAAGAACAAAAGTTAATGGACAAAAAAAAACTCAGCACTTTCCCTTTTACCCCCCAAATAAAAAGAGTAAAATGAAAGGGAAAAGGGGACCTTGCTGATTTATCAACTGGAGACATCTGTTGGTCGCTTCACATTCCCCAAATGCACGGTGGGAAAAACTCAGTACGTGACAGCAGTAGGTGCCCCAAATACCCCAGCGGCGCAGCAGGAGGCAAGGGGCAAAGTAATGGGGGGACCTTGGCAATCTTTATTTACCACCTCACCAACGATGCAATGCAGGGGACCTCAACACAAGAACCCGCTTAAGATCATGGTGCACGACTATCTGCGCCAACACCGATGTTTTTTGTAAGTGTTCCGGGGCCCAATGACTTCTGGGTATCAAAAAGGACGAAGGGCCCCACAGCTCGCCCCCAAAAAGGTGTTGCCCGCCCACAGCCAGCGTCAAAACTGAGCGGACCTTCAGCACGCTGAGGATCATTAAAGACAAACCAACCCCTTTCCACAGATAATGGGATCATTTGACTTTCACAAAAGAATCAGGCATGGATCTCTGATGATGTTGTGGCCCCCAAATTTCCGAGGGCCCGATTATTCCGGTCTACTTACATTCCCTCAAACAGAAATGGGGCTTTGAAAACTTTTTTTTTAAAAATGATCATTTCTTACTGAATTTTTTTTCTCCTTTTTTTCCCAACATTTTTTTTGCGGGTTTTTGCTGTGAGGAGACTAAAAAGACAGCAAGGTTTCATGACAACCCCGTATTCCTTTTAACTCATTTATGAAGTTTTGCATTGTAAAAGGTTTTTTGAGGCATGTTGCGGTGATACAGTATAATTATGGGTCCTTTGGGAAAAAGAAATGTGGCTTTTAAGGGGCCCAATTTTCCCTCACAATTTTTAAAGGGCTGAGAAGTCATATTTTAAAAATTTTTTTGGGGTCATTTGCTGTGGGGATACGCAATAAATCATGGTCCTTTGGGAAAAAAATTTTTGGGCTTTTTAAGTGGCATTTCTCCCTCAAAATTTTTTTAAAGGGGCCCTGAGAAAAAAGTCATATTTAAAAATTTTTTGGGGTCATTTGCTGTGAATACAGAAAAAATTCATGGTCCTTTGGAACAGAAATTTTGGTTTTTCCAATTGGCATTTTTCCCTCACAATTTTTAAAGTGGTTGAGAAGTCATTTTTATAAATTTTTTTGGGGTCATCCCTTCTTTAAAATGCAGCAATACTACAGGTCCTATTAAAAAAAAAAAAAATTTGTTTTCTAACAGAAATTTGTTTTTTTCACAATTGCCCAAAAGTGGCTCAAGGTTCATGCTTTAAATTTTTTTTGGGGGCATTTTGCTTTGACATGCAGTTTACTACAGGCCCTTTATTAAAAAAAAAATTTTTGTTTCTAACAGACTTTTTTCTTCACAATTGTAAAAAATTTAGCTCATGGGTCATTTTTTAAAATTTTTGGGGGCTTTTTTTGTGTGACATGCAGTTAAAACTATAGGCCCAAAATTATAAAAAAATGTTGTTTCAAAACAGACATTTGTTTTTCCCACAATTGCCCAAGATTGGCTCAAGGGGTGAGGGTTGGCGTCAAAAAACAGAATTTATTTAGGACACTTTTAATGGGCCCAAAATATTGCAAAATACTTGTTTTGCAAGATCTTTAACATAGCTATCAATCCCTGAAATTAAGAAAAACCCATTTAATAAAATTTAAAAAAAGAAAACAAAGACATGGTGGGGGATTCCATCCTATTTTTAAAAAAGGTTTTTTTTTAGAATTAAACTACTAAAAAACTTGCATGTACCAAAAAAATTTGGGAAAAAAAAAAAGGGAGGTAAGGAAAACTTGAACCCGATGTAGGTTTTTCAGAGGACAAAAGGGGTAAAGGGGGCACGGGCAAGAACAAAATAAAAAGGACAATTTCCTCCACACATTTAGTTAAAAAGAGAAAAAGAATGCCAAAAAAAGGGGACCCGGGTGGAACAGGAGTGGGTTAAACCCCCATATTTCAAGTGAAGCTCAAATTGGGGCCGCACCCCATACGGAGGGGGGAAGCGCAACCCCGGCAGGGACAATATTTTGTTTCCCGTGAAAATAAAAAGGGGGTTGAAAGAGGAAAATTCCTTTTGGTTCCCCTGCCCTTAAATTGGGGGTTTTAAAATCCTTTTGGGGGGTCATGCAGGTTTGGGGGGGTCCAAAGCTTGGCCCTGGCCCGGGAAAAGTCTTGTCCAAATTAAAATAAAAGGGTTTGGTTTAAAAGACTACTTTTTCCCGGGGGACTTTTTAATCTTGGGGTCCCCTGCAGGTTTTGGGGTCATGCTGTGGGCCCGGACAGGTTTAGGGCAATGTCCAGTGAAAAAAAAATGGTGGTTGAAAGACTCCTTTTCCGGGGAAATTTTTAATTGGGGGGCTGCAGGTTTGGGCTCATGCTGTGGCCCCGGACAGGGATAGTCAATGTTTCCCGTTAAAAATAAAAAAGGTGGTTGAAAAGACCCCCTTTTTTTTCCGGGATTTTTTAATTTTGGGGGGGCATGCAGGTTTGGGGCCATTTCTGTGGGGCCCCAAAAGGGATAGTTTAATGCCAGGAAACTAAAAAAGGTGGTTGAAAGACTCCTTTTTGGGGCACCTTTTTTTTAAAACTGGGGGTCATGCAAGGGTTTTGGGGGTCTTTCTGGGTTCCAGGCAGGGAATTCAATGTTTCCCGTTTAAGTTAAAAAAATGGTTTTAAAAACATTTCTGCCCCCCCTGGAAATTTTTAATTTTTGGGGGCATGCAGGTTTAAGGGGTTTATGCTGTGGTACCCAAAACAGGGTTTGTGAATGGGCTGTGATTTTTTTTCTGTGGGTTTTAAAAACCCAAGTGTGTTGCCCAAGTTTTAGCACTATCCATTTACTGTTTGGATTTTAATTTTCAGTTCTCCACCCTCTTTGGGTGTAAGAATGAAGGGGGGGTTTTTTTTTTGCTTTTTTTTTCCCATAGACTTTAATGGTCATGAAACAAATCTTCCATCGACCATCGAAAAATCTTTTCGATGATGGTCGCAAACGACCATCACCGATGTCGATGGCCCAAAGGGAAACCTCAAAACAACATTTTTGACCCCACAGGGTCAATCTTCATGGAGCCCCAGTTCAAGGGCGATTATCATGGGCTTGTAGTTCCATTTCTAATTATTGCTCCCACAGTTGATTTCTTCACAAAGCTGCTTGCATATTCGATACAGTCTTCCCACCTGGGCAGGGCTACGATTTTGTTTCTGGTTTCTTCGAACTCTTTGGTTTCTTCCCATGTGGGGTTTTTTAGGTGCGTTGAGGGTTTTGAACAGGTGTCTTTTATCTGATAAAAGTTTAAAAAAGGCCATTACTACAGTAATAGTGAAGGAAGGAGGCCTCTTAAAGAAAAAGTTTCAGGTCTGTGAGAGCCAAAATCTTGCTTTTTGTAGGTGACCAAAAACTTATTTTCACCCAAATTTTCAAATAAATTATTTCCAAATCAACAATTGATTTTTGGGGTTTGTTTTTTTTCATTTTGTCTTTCATAGTTGAGTTCGACCTATGATGTCAATTACAGGCCTCTCATCTTTTTAAGTGGGAGAACTTGCACAATTGGTGGTTGACTAAATCCTTTTTTTCCCCACTGTACTAAAAAGTGGACTCCATAAAAGCTAAATCCCCACAAAAATGGTGCAATTGCATTTTTTCTTTTCATTTTCCACCACACATAGAATTTTTGGGGTATTTCCCAGTACATAATATATGTAATGGTCACTGAAAACATTTAAAAGTACATCTTGTCCCGCAAAAAAACAAACTATGTAGGTGGAATAATAACAAAGTTATGGCATTTGGAAGGCGGGGAGGAAAGAAAGATAACCAAAAATCCAAAAATGGCTGTGACCTTGAAGATGTTTTCTCACTGCAAAGATCATATTTGTAATGGAGGGGACAGTAAAAATAAGCACTTTTGCAATGGGTTTGTCTTACCTAAATCATTATCAGTATAGCAGCTATTAGCTAATCTGTAAGCATCTAGAGCTAAATCTGGTGTCAGGCCACACACCCCTTTTCTCTGATTGGCTGCATGATATTTAGTTCAGTCCTGGTCGGAACATGCTCCCTGTGTGGGACACACCCACTGTGATATGATTGGCTGCCTGCACTCCCCTCTGATCTGTGTAAAAATGAATCTGAAACTAGGTGTGTCTGTGTCTGCATAATAAAGGTTGCCTGAGCTCTCTATGCTCATCTCCCAGTGATAACTCTATGTGAAGGATCTGGGCAAATACTGAGTCTCTAGCTGCTAGATTCACTCTCCCCACACATATAAGACAGCCTTATACACTCTGCTCCCCTCACCCATATACCACAGCCTCATACACTATACCCTTCCTGATAACAGAGGGGGAGCATAGAGCATTTATCACATTTGTTTAATGAATTCAGGCTGGATGTATAACTGTATACACCTATGCAGGTGTTCTGGTTACAAGGATTGTTTGTGGAGCCTGGGAGGCTGGTGACAGATCTCAAGACAATGAGTACGACCAGTGCAGGATCTGCAGATGCTATGACATCCTCTCTTCTCTCACGATGCACGACAGAATGATGATGACAAGTCAGAGGAGCAGGAGTGGTTGGATTGATTCAACCAGTCTTCATTGAGAGAAGGACACACCTACTGGGAGGAGAGATGCACCCCTCGATTTGAAGCTGTAAGACAGAGAGAAACTGTTCATGTCTGCGAAGCCTGTACTGAGAAAACCCCTTTAAGTAGTTAAGGTGCAGGTGACATGAGAATGCAAAAGTTTGAACAGAAGGATATGGGAATAGATTGGAGTATATTATGGCCCTGATATAGCAGACATGCTGCCTAGGAGTTATGATAGTACCACAGACAAAAACAGAACTATTTGATTTTGATTGGGTAGTAAGTGGGAAAAAAAACATAAATTTTAGTTTTTGAAAAGATTTAGGGCCACATGTATGAAAACTGTCTAGGTGTAAAACTCACTTTGTTGCCCATAGCAACCAATCAGAGCTTACCTCTCATTTTTCCAGAGCACTAATGAAATGAAAGGGTGCTCTGATTGAGTTGCTATGGCAACAAAGTGAGTTTTTTAAGACCATAGACAGTTTTCATACATGTGGCCCTAGTTTCAAAATATAGAGAGAGTAGATGATACAACTAGCAATCTAACTACAAGAGGTGTATAATTGAGTGTCATTAGTGTAGAGATGACAGTGAAAGCCAAATCTGTTCATAATTCATGTAATCTAATGAAGAGGACCTAAATCTAATCATTGGGGATTCACAACAAGGGGATGGAAAGATGGGTAGATAGATAGATAGATAGATAGATAGATAGATAGATAGATAGATAGATTTTCAAACATTAATAGAAGTAACAAAAACGTTATACACACTCAGCACAATTATTTATCTCATCCTTCAAAAATCAAGCTTTTACACACCTACATTGATTAAAAAATAAAAAAGATTATTACCCTTGGAACATGGCAACATAAAAAAGGTTTTTTTGTTTTTTACAAAAAGACATTTTATTGTGGAAAATTAGTAAAACATAAATAATCTCCAAAACTGCATTAATCTTCTGAATTAAGCTAAAATATCAAGAAAAAAAGAATAGACATGCTCGACATCATAGCTGGTTAAACCAACGTATTTCGTGCAAAATAGTCCTTATTTTTTTCTCTGCTTAAAATTTTTTAATGTTTATAGGATATTAAATAATATTATTAAATTTTCTTTCCGCCCTACGGGTGTGCTGGATTAATTTTCTACTCTTGGATTACATGCCTACGCCCTTTTGTCCAGGGATATGTCCGAGCACCTCATGAAGACTAAGGACCTGATGATAACCATTTTGTGACGGTGGTTTGCAAAAATCTTTATTCTTTTTTGTGTTATGCATTGGACTAGCACGTGCTCTTCTGCCACTTATCAGAGTACATATTTTATTTAATCCTTGATGTAGATATTGAATTGATCTACTAAAGTTATAATTTTCCAGCTCTGCATATCTACCTAGTTCTGATGTTATAATAACCAATCATGAACAAAAATACAGCTAAAAGACTTGCTATTGATGAACGTACTCAGTGTTTTAATGAAATTTGCTGATACAACCACTATTAATAATGAGGAAGTGATAATTTGGAAAACTATTTGTCATAAATTACAAAAATGATGCACAAAATAATTTAAAAACATAATGAGATCAAGTAACTTTGCAAACATACATCGATAAACGTATGATCCCCAGAGAACTGAGAATCAAAAAATTTCCAACATCTAAACAAAATGAATAATTCACAAAAAAATGGAGTTAGATACTATCTGAATGTTCTTTTAAACTCATGGGTTTGATTATACAAAACCAAACAGATATACCTGATGATTTGAATAAAGAAATTAAAGACAGAGACATCATTGGAAAAATAGAAGGATCTTAAGGAGTATGGGGAAAATCCTAATAGCAAACATAAGGTAACCTTAACTACATTTTGAAAGATGAAATTATCAAACTTAAAAAAATCAAATATAGCAGAGATCAATCTGATTCTGATTCTGACAATGTCTATAGAGAACTATATCAACATAGACAATTCACACCTAGTTCCATTCTAAAAAATTTCTCAGAATGGAAATAAATTCAGATACCGGAATAGAAATCAAGTTTCATTCGGATCAGTGACGTCTTCAGAATGTACTTTGAGACTCTCGGTTCACATATCTTGATCAGAACATGTTTAAGCTGCCCACGCCTTTCAACGTGGTCTCAAATCGGGCATCCTATCCTATCTTTAACCATCATCAAGCGTGTCCAAATCACAAGCCTCTCAACCTGGTCACCGAACCCTCCATTATTCCAGAGAGAAAAAATAAAAAACAGCCAACCTGCAAAGCTGCCCTTCTTTATGACAGCCTGTGAGAGTGGGCGGTGGACAGAAAACCCAAAAATGGAAGCAACCCCATCCTTTCCATATAGGTGAAATCGATGTACACCAAGTAAATACGTATGTTTCTGCACAACAAAAACATCTCTGAAAAAAAAAAACGTATGCAGAACCTGGTGCAACTGGCAGGCTGGCCGGCACACATGATAATTATACATGTACACACACAGACCCGCCAGCCAGCGGCACATTTCTGCAAAAAGGCTAATACACAACGTCGACATCCCTAAAGAGCAGCATGTCAACCTATCATAACATAAAAAAACTTGAGACCTCTCGGTTCACTATCTTATCAGAACATGATTAAGCTGCCCACGACTGTTCAACGTGTCTCAAAATCGAGCAGTTCCTATCCCTATCTTTACCTCTTCAATCGAGCCATTTCAGGCCTACTCACTCTAGAACGGCGCCCGCCACCTCCATTACTTCAGAGCAAAGACAAAAAATAAAAAACACCCAACCTGCAAAGCTGCCCTTCTTATGACAGCCTGTGAGAGTGGCGGGACCAGAAACCCAAAATGGAAGCACCCTTGGGTGTTTTTTTAATTTTTCTCTCTGAAATAATGGAGGTCGGTGACCCAGTGGAGATGCCTATTGCTCGATTTGAGGAGGTAAAGAAAGATAGGACTGCCCGATTGAGACCACTTGAAAGTCGGCAGCTTTAAACATGTTCTATCAAGATATGTGAACCGAGAGTCTAAAAGTTTTTCATGTATTATAGATAGCATAGATGCTTTCATTATGATTTCGACGTATTATTGACCTTTTGCAGAAATGTGCCGCTGGCGGCGTCTGTGGTGTACATGTTTAATTACCATTGTGCCGCAGCCCTGCCAGTGGCACCCGGTTTTGCATACGTTTTTTCCAAGATGTTTTGTGTGCAGAAACATACGTTTATACTTGTGTACAAGTGATTTTTAACCTATTTGAAAGGAAGGTGCTTCCATTTGGGTTTCTTGTCCCCGCCCACCTCTCCACAGGCTGATACATAAGATAGGGCAGCTTTGCAGGTTGGGTGTTTTTATTTTTTCTCTCTAAATAAAGGAGGACGTGTGACCCCATGAGAGGCATATTGGCTTCGATTGAGAGAAAGATAGGATAAGGACTGCCCGTTTTGAGACTCACGTTGAAAGTCGTGGCAGCTTAAACATGTTCTGAATTCAAGAATATGTGAACCGAGAGTCTCAAAGTTTATTCATGAATGATAGATAGCATAGATTGCTTCATTAGGATTTGACTAGTGATTGCCCTTTTTTTGCAGAAAATGTGGCCGCTGGCCTGTCTGTGTGGTGGTACATGTATAATTACAATGTGTGCCAGCAGCCCTGCCAGTGCACCCAGGTTTGCATACGTTTTTTCAGAGATGTTTTTGTGTGCAGAAACATACGTTATACTTTGGTGTACATTGATTTTTAACCCTATATGGAAAAGAAGGGTTGCTTCCATTTTGGGTTCTGTCCCCCCGCCCACTCTCACAGCTGACTTAAGAAGGGCAGCTTTGCAGGTTGGGTGTTTTTTTTTATTTTTCTCTCTGAATAATGGAGGTCGGGGACCCAGTAGATCCTGATGGCTCGATTGAGAGGTAAGAGATAGGATAGACTGCCCGATTTGAACCACGTTTGAAATCGTGGGCAGCTTAAACATGTTCTGATCAAGATAGTAACCGAGAGTCTCAAAGTTTTTTCATGTAAGATAGATACCATAGATGCTTCTTTAAGGGATTTTCGACATAGTTGTATAGGAGGCCCTTTTTGCAGAAATGGTGCGCTGGCGGCGGTCTGTGTGTGAGTACATGTATAATTACATGTGTGCCGCAGCCCTGCCAGTGCACCCAGGTTTGCCATACGTTTTTCACAGATGTTTTTGGTGGTGCAGAAACATACGTTATACTATGGTGTAACATTGATTTTAACCTATATGGAAAGGAAGGGGTGCTTCCATTTTTGGTTTCTGAGTCCCGCCCACACTCAACAGGCTGTCATAAGAAGGCACTTGGCAGGTAGGGTGTTATTTTTATTTTTTCTCTCTGAATATGGAGGTTCGGTGACCCAGTGAGCGGCTGATTTGGCTCAATTGAGAGTAAAGATAGATAGGACAGCCCGATTTGAAACCACGTTAAAGTCGAGGCAGCTTAAAACATGTACTGATCAAAATATGTGAACCGAGAGTCCAAAGTTTTTTCAGTAGATAGATACATAGATGCTTCTTTAGGGATTTCGACGTAGTGTCTTCAGAATGAGACATCTCAATGACTTGAGATTCATCGGTCCCCCCATATAATAAATTCATAGTACCAAGAAAAAAAACAGAATTCAAAAAACGTCATAGCTCTGATGAAGATGAATTGGATAGGGAGTATGAGATGCCTTCAACTTCGAAAAACGATCCCGTCGAGCAGGGAGGAAACATAGGAGCAAAAGAAATAGATCGACACCCAACCCTCTCTTTGAGGAGGAAATAAAAGAAAATGTAACAAATGCATCCAATACTTCTAATGTCAGTGTCCTAAATTTGTCTTCCACGTTGCTCACATCTGCACAAAGTGACTTGCTTTCAAAAAGCTTGAATTTTGTGTTTAATGCAACATTTAACCTGTTCAATAACATTTTGGACGTAAATAAATTTGCAATGTCACTAACGGTTAAAAGACACTTTTTTTCTGCAGATACAGTACTCCTATAGTCAATAAATCATCTTTGAGAGAGATCTTAAAAATTACACGATGAAGCTGTTGCAAGCAATTTTCAGGACAATTTAATCAAAAAGGAGAGGTTGGCTATCAGAGAGCTACAAGAAATGAAAAACATCATTATCAGGATGGCGGACAAAGGGGGGGGGCGGTAGTACTGTTAGATGTTTATAAAGACTTGGTATTTGCCATGTTAAATGATAATAGTATATATACTGTAGCTACTTACAACATGATTCTACTCAGATTTTCAAACAATCTCTGTTACAGTTGGTCATGGAAGGGGTTAATTTGGTCATTTATGATGATAAAGATGTTTCAGATTTAGTTCCAGCTAATCCAATCTTGCCCTTCATTCATGGCCTACTGAAAGCATACAAAAAAAACCCGTCCCCCCCCATAGAACCATAATATTGGGTATTAAATCACTAAATGAACACCTTTTTGAATGGCTGGATGAAAGGTTACAACTAGTGATGAGCGATTACGTTGACTCATCCGTCATCGGACTATAGTTCGATATCGGCAATTATCAAATAAGATATCCGATAGTCATAGTTTCATAGTTTCAAGTTATTTGTTCATAGTTTAGTAAGGCTAAAAAAAGACAGTCGTCCATCTAGTTACCTGTTGTGCTAAGGTGTTGATCCAGAGGAAGCAAAAAACCCCAATGAGGTAAAGCCCAATTGTCCTCATATTCGGAAAAATTCCTTCCTGACTCCATTCTGGCAATCAGAAAAATCCTGGGATCAATTTACCCCTCTCCTGAATCCTAGTTCACTATACTTGTTATCATTAATTAACGCTCCAAACAGAAATGCATCCAAACCTTTTTTTGAAACTCGGTTATTGAATTCACCATGACAATCCCTCTGGCAGAGTAGTTCCTCATCATCTCACTGCTCCTACAGGTAATAGAATCCCTTTGTCTATGTTTATGTAGATACTTTCGTTCCTCAAGACCATAAAAGGATCCCCCCTTGTTCTAGATACAGCCCTTGTGTAAAAAAAATCTTGGGAGTGATCTCTATATGACCTTGATTAGTTAAACATATTTATTATGTCCCCCCGAAGCCTTCTTTTCTCTAACTAAATAACCCTAAATATTGCCAATCTGTCTGTTGTACTGTAGTCACACCCAGCACCAGTCCTTTTATTATTTTTGTTGCCGCCTTTGTACCTGTTCCAGCTCTACAATGTCTTTCCTGTGCACTGGTGCCCAAAACTGTACACAATATCCCATGCTTGTGGTCAAAACCGGTGACTTGAATAATGGGAGAATAAGGTTCTCAACATGTGCAAACTATGCCCCTGTTTAATGCACCCCATGATCCTATTGCTTTGGCTGCTGCTGCCTGGCACTGGGTCTGCTACAATTAAGTTTACTGTCCACCAGTAATTCCCAATTCCTTCTCCAGTCACTATTCACCCAGTGTTGTTTTCATTTAGACATTTAATCATGTCATGATTTCTCTTCCCCATGTGCATAACCTTTCCATTTTATCAGTGTTAAACCTCACTGCCATTATCCCTGCCCAGGCTTCCAACTTAACCAGAACCCTGTGTAACAACATATTATCCCTCTATTGTGTTGATACTTTACAGAGCTTAGTATCGCTGCAAAGATCGATATTCTACTGTGTATTCTGTGTAAGATCAATTAATGAAAATGTTAAAGAGGATTAGGGCCCAATACAGACCCTTTGGTACTCCACTAGTAAACAGCGATCCAGGTCCTGATATGTACCGTGATTACTACCCTTTGTTTCTATCAGTGAGCCAGTTACTACCCACCACGCTCACATTTTCCCCAGTCCAAGCATTCTCATTTTATTTACCAACCTTTTATGTGTCACCGTATCAAATGCTTTAGAAAAATCCGATATATGACATCCATGCTCACCCCGATCCAGTCTAGCACTGACTTCCTCATAGAAGCTGATGAAGATTAGATCTGACAGGACCGATCCTACCTTCATGAACCCGATGCTGGAACGGCGTTATACATTTATTTTCAGTGAGATGAACTCCATATAGCATCCTCTGAGAAAACCTCAAACATTATTACCTACAACAGAGTTAAGCTACTGGCCTATAGTTTTCCTGGATCACTTTTGACCCTCTTTTTGAATATTGGCACCACATTCCTATGCCGCCAATCCTTTGGGAAATACCCCGTTATTAGACAGTCCATGAAATATTAATAATAGGGCCTATCTATGACATCACTTTAACTCTCAGACACGTGGGAGTATGCCATCTGGACCTGGGTAATTTGTCTAATTTAACTTCCTAAGACGGAGCTAGCACTCTTCCTGGTTACGACAAGAAACTTTTATAGTTTGGAGTTTTACTCACATCTCTCTGTTCAACAGGAAGTCATACCTCCACGGTAAATACAGTGAGAAAAAAAGTGTTTAATACGTTTGTTTTTTCTCATCGCCACCTCTAATACTGTCCACTCCCTCAGTATTTTATCAAAGGCAACATTTCTGTTTTAATCTTTTTACTATTTATATAGTTAGAAAATATTTTTGGGGTTAGTTTTTTACTTTCGTATAGCAATATGTCTTTCCGTCTCCAGCTTTGCTTCCTTATCTTTAATTTACAAACATTATTTATTTCCCTATAGCTTCTTAGTGCATCTTCACTGCCCACCTGTTTTAGAAGGTGAAACGATTTCTTTTTGTATTTTTATTGACTCTTTTTACATCCCTGTATATCCACATTGGGTTTTTCCTGTTTCCTAATTGTTTTATTACATTAATGGTATGTTATCCCTCTCACAGTGTAGCCTAGGATGATTTTAAAAAATATCCCATTTATTATTAGTTCGCCATATTTAACACACATTGTCCCAGTCCTATACGGTTTAAGGGCCTCCTAAGCATGAATAAAAATTAGCCTTCCAAAAATTCAGTGTTTTTTGTGCACCTTGACAAAAAACTCTACTGAAGGATAAACGGAATAATTTTATTATATATGTCACTATTTCCTAGGTGCCCCTCAACCTGAACCTTGTTACTCTCTGTCAGGTCTATTAGTTAATATTAGTCTAGAAGGCCTTTCCTCTAGTCGGTTCCTGCACCATTTGGCAAAGTAATTATCCAATAGTTATTGACAAAAACCTGTTTCCATATGAAGCTACAGATAATAGATTATGCCAGATGACCATTAAAGCTATGGGAAGCAACAACACCTTCATTCTTACACCCAACAGGGCTGGAGAAGCTGGAATAACATCCACAACATCAAATGGTACGATGCTCACATCTAGGCAACACACTTAGGTTATAAAGCACAAAAAAAAACTCACAGACCAGTCACTATCCCTGTCTTTGCACACAGCATGACCCTGAACTGGACAATGACTATATCTGTCCTGTACCGCAGTATGACCATTAAACCTTCTGCCCACAGATAAAAATTGCCGGAAAAGGAGTCTTTGACCACCATTTATGTTTTGAACTGGACATTGACTATACCTTCCAGGGCCACTGCGCTGACCCCACACCTGCATGACCCCCACATATAAAAAGTGCGGAAAAAGGAGTCCTTTCAACCACCATTTTTTAGTTTCACAGGACCATAGACTATACCTGTTCCGGGCCACAGCATAACCCATAAACCTGTTTGACACCCCAAATTAAAAGTGCCCAGGAAAAGGAGTCTTTCACCACCAATTTAGTGAACTTACATTAACTATATCTGTCCCTGTACCGCAGAATTGTACACATTAAACCTGTCTGCCCCACAAGATTAAAAAAGTGCCGGAAATAGGAGTCTTTCACTACCAATTTAGTTTCACTTGGGACATACCTGTCCTGGGCCACAGCATGACCACCCCTAAACCTGTTTGACCCACAATCACAAAGTGCACTATGCTATTTGTACAGTGACTGTCATTTATAATTTTTTGGTAACTGACATTGTTTACAGAATTTATTTAAGGAAGGTTTTATTTAAAGTTTACAATTATACCATTTTGCTTTGTTTTCAAGTGGTAACATACAACATACACCCTCCCTGCAGTTTTATAAAGGTATTTTTTTACACGTGTAAGATTGTTAAATTCGTCACCACACCCCATAAAATAACATAATGTCCTAATCATCCAAAACACTCTAGTTGAGAAACATTGCTCTCCTGGATTCAGAACTGATCAGCCAATCAATTCAATTGTTTTCATTTTTTTCCTCTAAATCCTTCTTCATTGATTAGGGACAACTCCCTGGAGATCAAATGATGCGACCCCATAGTGACTGCAGCCCCAGAAAAATTTAAGCCTCAAATTGTGCAATTTGTGTCCACCCATGACCCCTTTTTGACACTACTTAACCTCACAGAAATCACGCTTTTCAAAATCTGATTTTTAGAGAAATTTAAAGCTCTCCTGATTGCCCCTAACTTTGAGAGCCAGTGCGCCATCACCATCAGTTACACGGAGGTCCACCTGCCAGACTTACAGTGTTGAGTGTGAGAGACCAGGCTAGCGTCCGTGTCATCTAATAAACACGCAGTTTCAGCAGCCAGGGCCGAGTTACAGTGGTGCGGGAACGCCCTAGGCTGGCGTCCGTCATCTTATAAACACGGTAAAAATGCCCTAAGAGGCTTCAACGAAAACCAGTCGTGCTTGAAGCAGAGTGGCAGAGCGTAAGTAGGAGTAAGACCTCGCAGCCTTCCTCAGTACACAGTCAAGGACCTTGGGTACGCTTGACACCTCCGTATGAGTGTCGGACCAATTTGAGCTTCACTTGGAAATACTGGTGGTTTAACGCTCCTGTTCCACCCAGGTGCCCTTATTCTTGGCATACCTTTTTCTCATTTTACTCAATGTGCAGGAGGAAATTGGTCTCTGTACTTTGTTCTCTGTCAGTGCACCATACTCCCCAGTCTCTGAAAACCTACATCTGGTCAAGTTTTCCTTTACCATCCTTGTACAATTTCAGAGGAATTTTTTACCAGCTATTTTGTACATGCAAGTTTTTTAGTAGTCTAATTCTACGAAAAACACATTTTTAAATAGGATGGAATCCCACCATGTTCTTTGTTTCTCTTTTTTAATTGTATAAAATGGGTTGTCTACAATACAGGATGAATCTATTTAAAGGATCTTGCAAAACAATTCATTTTGCAATATTGTCCATTAACAGTGTCCTACCTATTCCTGTATCTGACAGCACCATCACCCCTTGAGCCACTCTTTACAATTGTGAAGAACAAAAAGGTCTGTTTAGAAACAACATTTTTTTTTTATAATAGGACCGGATAGTATAGCTGCATGTCACAGCAAAATGCCCGCCAAAAATTCAAAACATACCCATGAGCCACTTTTTGACAATTGTGAAGAACAAATGTCTGATAGAAAACAACATTTTTTTTATAATATGACCTGTAGTATAAGCATGCAATGTCACAGCATTAATGCCCCCAAAAATTCAAAGCAGACCCTTAAAGGCCACTTTGGACAATGTGGAAGAACAAATTCTGTTAGAAACAACATTTTTGTTGAATAGGACCTGTAGTTAGAGATGGCCTAATTCTCAAAAATTCGGATTCGGTCACTTCGCCGAATTTTCCGACAAAATTCGTTTCGGTCCCAAATTACTTCGCACGAAATCACGATAAAACAACAGCTATTTCCAAGGCTGCCCAAGAGCCTGCAGGTGCTGTAGAAACGTTTGTCCATGAGCTTAAATATGCGGAGGGGGAGCTGGTATTTGGTCCTTCAATACAATGTTGTGTTTTAGTATGACACGCACATGACTTTGGCCGCCGCTCTTAGAATCGCTTCACTATAAAATTCCCTGGGCACTTAAGAGGGCAAAACTGACCAAAAAACTCAAGCGGGAATGTAGCCTGAGAAGTCATGCAGCGAAAGCTGGAAAACAACAAGCAGAGCTCAGGTGGCAACATTAGTGATAGAGGTGGAGGTGACGGCGGCAGCCACAGCAGCAGAGGTCAGGCAGTGGCACAATGACATTCTGGAAGGCGCAAAACGAGTATTAGGCCACAGAGTGCACAACCACACAGTGTGGGAGGTTCATGGCAGCACAGCATGAGTCAGGCAGTGCACAATGACATTCCTGGAGGCGCAAAACAGTATTAGCAACAGAGTGCACAATCACACTGTGTGGAGTGTCACGGCGCGCATTATGTGGTCAGACAGTGGCACAATGGCATTCTGGAGGGTGGCAAAACATATTATGCCACAGAGTGGCACAATCACACATGTGGAGTCACGGCGGCAGCAGTATGAGTCAGGCATGGCACAATGACATTATGGAGGCGCAAAACTTATTAGGTCACAGAGGTGGCACAATGATACAGTGTGGAGGTCATGGCGCAGCAGGATGAGTGTCAGACAGTGGCACAATGACATTATGGGGCGGAAAAACAGTATTAGGGCACAGAGTAGGCACAAACCACACAGTGTGGAGGGGTCACGGCGGCAGCAGTAAATGAGGTCAGACAGTGCACACATGTAAAAAACATTCCTGGAGTTGGCAAAACAGTATTAGGCCACAGAGTGGCACAATCACACTGTGGAGGTCAACGGCGGCAAGCAGTATGAGGTCAGCAGTGGCACAATGACATTATGAGGCGGAAAAACAGTAATTAAGAGCCCCAGAGTTGCACAATCACACAGTGGTGGAGGACACGGCGGCAGCAGTAATGAGGTCAGGCAAGAGGCACTTGACATTATGGAGGCGGCAAAAACAAGTATTAGTCCACAGAGTGGGCACAATGATAC
>JAODAL010039465.1:0-37977 GCA_025379985.1 Phyllomedusa bahiana | reverse complement strand
ATTTTTTAAAATAAAACCTGTTTAAAAAAAAATTTGGTATACCTTGGATCAAGAAAAATTAAATGAGTGTCACTGTTGTTATTGTTCCCGGCAATCACACGAAGCAGCAACAGTGGGAGGAGCGGGGACGAACTTTAGGATTGTTTTACTTCTTCATCACTGTTTTCATTTCACATAAATAAAAAACCGTTGTGAAATCATTTCGATTGTATGTGGAGCCTTAGTATGGATGCCTTTTTAGGTCATATTATTCTATAAACAGTAGACTGTAGCAGGCACATGTAAACAGAGTTCTGGTCCCAGGACAATGGCTGCAATTTATTTATATATTCTTGCTGACGGAACAGTGATTCCTTATGGGCGCTAAATGCATAGAAGTCATTGAACACTGCCTCCCAGTTTGATACCGGTCACATTATTTTGGATATCCCAGTACAGAGCTTTAATGTGGATGAGGAATGCAGCAGAAGTGGTGAAGCAGGTGCCGCTGTGCCACAAAGAGGCTTGGCTTGTGCAAACCCCCTTTCTCCCTAATGGGTATTCTCAGGCGGTTCTGGCCTCCAGCTCCTGCCAAGTTGAGCAGATATGGTGCAATGGAGGCCGCTTTCTTCTACATTGCTGAGTACAGTGCCCAGTGGAGTGAGTTTGGACGAGACAGCTTCCAACACATTTTTTCCTTTTGCTGAACCTCCCTGTAACTGATGTATTAACCCCAGTTACAAAAGGAATAAAGCCCCCAGCCCTGATTACAGAGCTGATCTGGGTCTGACAATCCTGCAGCTTCACAATTTACCTGCCCTACATGTCCTGTTGTGGATGGGAACAAAGATTATATATGTGTGATCCTGTGTGTCTCCATTTTAATGTATTAGTCAGTATAATACCTCACATGTCTTTATATTATAGCACGTAAAAGCTGCCTGTATAACTCTACATTCTCTAATGTGTTATGTATTATGTGGAATGTCTATTTCACCCACAAGATGGCGTCTGTGTTCAGACACACGCTGATATGCCTCGAAGACTAAAATGGCTACTGTCCTTAACTGTTTTGATTCTCTCAAACAAAAGGTGGGGAGTGTCATTCAAATATGTAGATAAGAAGAGCCAATTAAGAGGGTGGATGTAATGTCACATTTGCTTATGGAATGGGTATACGCCCAAAGTATAAAACTTGTGTCTTTGTAATAAACTTAGAAGAACTCATTAGACTGAGAAACTGTCAGGCTGTGAATTCTTACTCTCTGGCACGTGTCAACCAATATATTGATTTGACCCCCCCACTGGGATGTCGAACCCCTTTGCGGTTCCATCTATAACAGTCCTCCTCCCTCACATATAGACTGCTCCACATATTTCACATAAACACTGCAGCTGTGGCCCCCTCACTGACCTCCTGCTCCGGTACTGACAGACCACCACTGACTGTTACAACATCCACGGCTCCTCCACGTCTGTGGTGTTAAACAGTGTGGTGTGATTAAACCTATAAGACCTTTGGTGCCATCATAGTGACCACACACAGGTTCTGTAAGTGCATACCGGGATGGTGGGCCCTCTGCAGAGTACTGTCCGCAGATGCCCTGTGCACCCCTCTCTCTGATTGGCCTCCACACTACTGGAATAAAAAATGCATCCATAGTTCTGGTTAGGACAACTGCAATCTATATATAAATATCCACGTCCACAGTATAGCGCTTCCATGTGGGTGGTGAACGCAGCAGGAACAGCTGTACACAGAAGCCAGTGAGAACCTTCCCCCCAAAATCATGCTGCATATACAGATCTTCAGTGTGCGTGATGAATGCAGCAGGCGTGGGGGGCCCCGGATGGGTAAAGCAGCTGAGCACAGTGCAGGCCGGCACAACATATGTCTCAAAAAAGGGGCGGGAAGTTTGCAAACCCCACCCCAAAGTGATTATTCCCAGGCATATTAGAGGTGGTTCCGGTTGGTCATGGGGTATTCCCTGGTGATGGGGGTGCATTCCTGGGCAGCACTGGCCTTGATTTTGCTGCTGCTGAGTTCACCTGTTGATGATATATAAGCCCCATCACTGAACCCCATCCTTCCCCCTGTTACAGCACACATGGCTCCACCTCCGTGTACGTGTGGAGTGGATTAATTATATATTGACATCACACAAGTCCTGTCAATGCAGGCAGATATGCTGGGCTCTGTGTCGTTTTAATGCGATCTGCACAATGATGTCATCAGCTCCTGTGCTCCCCTCTGCTCTCACTGCCCACACACTTCTCAGTTTCATCTGCATCCAGTTTCATGTGGCATTACAACCACTTGGTCACAGTGTTTCTGTTACAAAATGACCAAAGACAATCTAAGGCATTTATAACATAAGATCAGGGCCGGGACGATGAGTAGGCAGCGGTAGGCGATCGCCAACTCTGCCAGGAAGAAAGGGGGCACTGTTCAATATGTAAAAAGAAATGATGCAACACTTCTTGGCAGGCAGCAGCCAGATGACCTTATCTACTGCTGCTACATTATCCCTCCAAGCGCCGCCCCCTCATCTCTTCTCAGAAGGCGGGCTGCTGAGCAAGATTCAAATTACTTCTCCTCCAACGGGATGGAAGGAAAGTGAAGTGGGAGGAAAGTGAAAGCTGTAGCCTGTGAGTGTGGCAGCTGCTGTCCCTGAGCCGTCCAGATCTTGAACTGTGCAGAGAGCTGGACTGATGGGTCATTGTGAACGTTGTGAAGCCTCTTCTGCACAAACAATGATAAGCAGTGAGATAGGAGAGGAGGCCTCAGTTCAGAATGAGCCACCCCCAGAGTGTGGGCTCCTCCAGCTCTGCCCTTTGTTAACTCTCTGCCAGACACTGAGGGTGAAGAAATGACTGCCTCCCTACCCCAACTCCAACTAGTTATACACTTAGGGAATGTCCCCACGGCAGGTTTTTCAGCCGGTTTTACAGATGGGTTTCGGTTTTGAAAGCAATCTGTAAACGGCTGTCAAACTTACAACGGACCTTAATGGAAAATCCGTGCAGTGGTCCCCGCTGCACGGATTTTCCTCCGGACTTTTTTTAGACCGCCGGCGGTCTGAAAAACATTGAGCATGCTCATTCTTCCGCCTGATTTTCAGGCGGAATATGAACAAGTCGATGTGAAGGGGGAAGGCTTTTCTCCGCAAACAGCGGAGAAAAGCTGTCCCCGTGTGGCCGTGTGCATGGCTGCAAAAACAGAGCAGATACTGGTCGGATGATCCGACCGGTATTTGCTCTCTGCCGTTGGGACATGGCCTTACTGTGAAACCCTTCCCTCTTTATACACAGGGTTTACCATATACTGTGTGTGTATATATATATATATATATATATATATATATATATATATATATATATACCTGCATACACCTCTCTCTATATATGTATATATGCACACGCAGTATGTGTATATATATATATAACGTGTGCTTATATATGTATAAAACATACATGCATTATAGCAATATACACTATACACTTACATGTATATATAACATACATATACTATTATGTCTAATAGTCTGTTTTTGTTACCCATAGCAACTATTCAGCCCATTGGAACCATAAGAGCTCAGCTTCCATTTCTTCTACTGCACTAAAAAAATAAAAGCTGCCCTCGGATCAGTTGCTATGGGTAACAGAGACAGTCGTCACCTCAGTATTCAGGTTACAAAGTTGTGATCAATAAGTAGATTTTGATTTGAAGTTTTGGTTCCCGGTCTCTAAAAGGTTCACATCACTGCACTCGCTGCTGCCCCCTATTCCACCGCCTCTGCCGCAGAAAATAAATACTTGTAACCCCTTCTTGACAGCCAGTCATAACAATATGGCTCTTTGTATTTTTTCCTCCCCGCTTTCCCAGAGCCATAACTTCTTTATTTTTCCACTTACATAGACGTATGAAGGCTTTTATTTTGCGGGACAAGATGTACTTTCTTATGGTGTTATTCATATTACCATATACCATATTACCGTAATACCATATTACCCAATATACTGGGAAACTGCAAAAAAAATTCTAAGTGGGGCAAAATGTGAAAAGTGTTCACTCTTTGGTATAAATAATGTGTTATTTGTATTCTGGAGATTGATTCAAGTCTAACACTACTCAAATATGTAGGGTTATCGTTAGAGATGGGTGAATCGTTTAGAATTGCAGGAGAACTTCGGTTCTGAACAAAGTCGAAGTTTATGGTGATTCGCGGGAACGAAGCATCTTTTTTTTGTAAAATGGTCGCGAGCACATGGCGTTACATGGGGCAGAGAACTCTGGGAGGAAGAAAGGAACACCCTCAATGACATGTGTAGACATGAAGCCAATCAGCGACCAGCGGGCTTCTGTGATGTCACAGCCCTATAAATACGGACGCCATCTTAAATCCTCACACTTCTCACAGTCTGTCCTGGCATAAGCATCTATCTGCTGCAGCACTATATTAAACTTATTATCAAACAAACTCGTTTTATCAGCGACTGGGGGGAAAGCATATCACAAGTGTGTGTCATACACACATGTTACTCAACCAGCGTTATTATTTTGTTTTAGTTTGTGGGATATTCCACCTAAAGTCCAGGGTGGTTGTACTTCTGTCCCGTATATGCCTCAATTACATCTGGTTGTTCTGTAGGGTATTTAATACCCAAGGCTTAATTTAACCTCTCGATTGTGGGTTAATTTGGACTAAGTTACAGGGTGTCTGGTTTTTTTGGTCCCATATACACCTAAATTACATCTAGTTTTTCTGTAGGGTATTTCATACTCAAGGCTTAAAGGGAACCTGTCACATAGGTTATGCCCCCCTTGATGAGGGCAGCACAAGCCAGTGTCAGACCTGCTGTTCCCAGAACTGTGCCCCTAAGGCTATGTTCACACGGCTTAAAATTGGACGTATTGCAGTGCGTAATTACGCGCCGGAGTGCGCAAATTATGGCTGGAATACGTCCAAGTCATTACGGTAATCCACAGTTCTCATAGAGAACTATGGATTACGTCTCCTCTCCCCGCCGGGCGGGGAGATAATTGACATGTGAATTACTAGCGGCGTATACGCGCCACTGGTAATGCAAGTCTATGGGCCGGCGAGGTGCAGGCCCCCCCGCTCCCGCCCTGCCCCCGGCAACACGGCGTAATTGTGGGGCGTAATTACGCCCTGCTTTTAAGCCGTGTGAATTTAGCCTTATTCTGTAAGATGCAGCAGTTTTAGAGCATTTACCCCTCAACTCTTATTCATGAATAGGTGTTAGCCCCGTCCACCAAATGCTAGCCCCGCCCACTGACAGTTATTCACATGTTTCTACCTATTCAAAGTAATAGGTTTATTAGTTGGGCGGAGCTAGCCTCAGGTGGGCGGGGTTTGAAAAAAACTGACTCTTTGAATGACTCTTCGAATTACTCTTCTGGCTCAAAACTGCAGATTTCAGCATTAAATACACAAAAACTATAGCACCTTACAGAATAAGGGGAACAGCGCTGGAAACAGCATGTCTGACACTAGCTTGTTCTTCCCTCAGCAAGGGAGGTAGATTCTATGTGACAGGTTCTCTTTAATTTAAAGGGGTTTTGCCAGGAAGTGCCTTATCTGCTAAGAAGCAAAAGTAAACAAGCCAAGCTGAGCTGAGAGAGAAACTGCCAGAGAACAGAGCCATGCATAAGGGATCGTGTGCAATGTTCACTCAAATAATCACACTACAACTAGTGGATTCTGTATACAAAAGACAACACCTTTCTCCCCAGCCTCTTGAAAGCTCGTTCATGTTCACTGTCATCAGATAAAGCAGGGATCTACTCAGATAATCACACTACAACTAGTGGATTCGGTAGACAAAAGACAACATATTTCTCCCCAGCCCCTTGAAAGCTTCTTCAAGCTCCCTTTCATCAGATAAGAAGTGTGCTCTGTGCAAGCCCAGCTAGCAGCTCCTGTCACTCTGCCTGGTCGTATCTAATGCAAGCTTTTAAGTAACTAAGGGCAGGTAAGGCAGTCTGTAGCTCTCTCAGGCTACAATTTTCGTAATCACATATATTTAAAAAAGTGATTAAATACCCATTTTGGAGGATCCAACGTCAATATTACATCGTGACAAAACCCATTTAACGTCTTGATTGTGGGGTAATTTGGACTAAAATACAGGGTGCCTCTATTTTTTCGTCCTATATAAGCCTAAATTACTGGTTTTTCTGTAGTGTATTTCATACCCAATGCTTACCCGTTACCGACATTTGACGTACCTATATGTCAAGGTCGGGTAGGGGTTCCCGCAAATTGACATATGGGTACGTCATGGCGATCTTGCGCGCTCACAAGAGGAACGCGCAAGATCGTGGCATGGAACCAGTGGTATATTACCGCTGGCATCATGCCGCATCCCCCACGGGATGATTAACCCCTCTATGTCGCGACATCGTGGTCGCGACATCGCAGCTTCGGGCAGCAGGAGTGAGCTCCTGCTGCTCGCGATCCGACGCAGTAACGGCATTCTGCGCCGCTACTGGTCTCCCAACCAGACAGCACGGATGCTGAATGACAGCATCCGGGTTGTCTGGTGACGTCACGATGCCCACAATGCATTGTGGGCAGCAAGACTTTCAGTTGCCATGGAGACCAGTACACAGCTATAAGCTGTGTGCTGATCTCCTATTGTAGGAACGATCTAACGATCGTTCATACAATTCCCCTCTTGGGAAAAGTGAAATAAGTGAAATAAGTGTGTAAAAGTAAAAAAAAAGTGTAAAAAAGTAAAACACAAAAAATAAAATAAGGACACATACAACGCCCTTTTCCCCTTTACAAACGCCAATTGCCCCAAAAATGCTAAAAAATAAATAAAGTACCCATATTTGGTATCGCTACGTGCCTAAAGACCCTTCCTATAAATATGTCATGTTAATTAACCCATACGGTGAACACCGTAAACAGAACAAAAAAATAGTCACAGAATTGCAATTTTTGTTCATCTCCCAGCACATAAAATGGAGAAAAAAGTCATCAAAAACTCATATCAACATCAAAGTGATGCCAATTAAAACGTTAGTTCATTCCGCAAAAAAAAAGTCCTTACGCAGCTCTGTATACCGAAAAATTTAAAAGTTATGGCTATTAGAAGATAGCGATGCATAAATATTGTTTTACACAATAAAAACACTTTTTAAAAAATAATTGTGCTTCCACATAAAAAAGCTACATAAATTGGGTATCACCGTAATCGTTTCAACCCACAGAGTAAAACTAACTTGTCACGAATACTGCACGGGGAACGCTATTAAAAAAAAAAAAAAAAACACTGCTAGGATTGCAGCATTTTCTTCACCGTGCCTTCCAAAAAACAGATTTAAAAGCGGTCATAAAGTCTTGTCCCCCCAAGAATGATACCAATAAAAACATCAACTCATCCCACAAATAAAAAGTCCCTATACAGCTCCATAAACAGAAAAATAAAAAAGTTGTGGCTCTCAGACTATGGCGATGCAAAAACGTGTTTTCCTTTTCAAATAAAAGTGTTTTTATTGTGTAAAAGCAGTAAAACATTAAAATAATATACAAAATTTGGTATCACTGTAATCGTATCAACCTGCTGAGTAAAACTATCATGTCATTTATACCGCACAGTGACCGCTGTAAAAAATTTAAATATAAAAAACACTACCAGGATTGCTGTATTTTGTTCAAAATGCCTCACAAAAATCTTAATAAAAAGTGATCAAAGCATCACATGCACCACGTAATAGTACTAATAAAAACATCATCTCATCTTGTAAACAACAAGCCCACAATCAGCTCTGTATACAAAAAATTAAAAAAGCTACAGCTGTCAAAATAGGACAACATAAAAACGCAACTTTTTATAAACTCACTTCTATTGTGTAAAAGTAATAAAACATAAAAAACTATATAAAATTTATATCATTGTAATTGTACCGACCCCCATAGTAAAGTTATCCCGTCATTTATCCCGTATGGCGAACACTGTAAAAATGAAGCCCAAAAACAATGGCGGAACTGCATTTCCCCCCCCATTTTCATGGCCCAATGCTAAAAAAAACCACGAAACACCTGTGCGCCCAAAATGCACCCTGAGATGATCCCTGAGGGGTGTTGAATCCAAAATCGGGCAACTTCTGGAAGGTTTCACCTGTTCTAGTACTTTGGGGGCTTTGCAGATGCGACATGGCCCCACTGTGCTCCAAAAGCCAAATAACAATCCCTCCCTTGTACACCCTGCCATGCGCCCAAACAGCAGTTTACACCCGCATGTAGGATATTGCCGAAGTTGGAAGAAATTGCGTAACACAACTTGGGATGCTTTTTTTCCAGGATTCCTTGTAAAAATTAAACATTTTAAGCTAACATTACATATTATTGGAAAAAATATATTTTATTTTATTTTCAGGGCTGAACGCTAAAAAAATTTGTGAAACACCTGTGGGGTCGATATACTCACTGCACCTCTGGATATATTCTGTAAGTGGTGTAGTTTCCAATATGGGGTCTTTTTAGGGGAGTTTATTAGGTTTTGGCACCTTATGGTGTCCGCAAACCTGAAATGGCGCCTAAATAAAATTATAATGAAAATGAGACCCCAGAGTCCAGTAGATGCTCCTCCTATTCTGAGGCTTGTGGTTGAGCCAAATAGCACACTAGGGCCACATATGGAATATCTCTGAAAACATCAGAATCTGAGGTATCGATATTAAGCTGCAATTCCATGGTCACATCTACTGTGTTCCAGTGAATAATGAATAAAAATTGAAAATCTGCAAAAAAAGTGAAATTTTGAAATCTCACCTCCACTTTGCTTTAATTTCTGTGAAATATCTAAAGGGTCAACACACTTCTTAACTGCTTTCTTAAATACTTTAAGGGGTGTAGTTTCTTAGATGGGGTCATTTATTGGGGTATCTAAAATACAGGCCACTCAAAGCCACGTCAGAACTGGACTGGTCCCTAAAAAAATCTATTTTGCAAATTTTCTTGAAAATGTGAAATATTACTACTATATTTCTAAGCCCCTTAATGTGGTGCAAAAAAAAAATAAAAATTATGCCAACCTACAGTAGACATATGATAGATGCTAGTTATAAACTATTTTGAGTGGAATAACCATCTGTCTTACACGCAGAAATTTTTGAACTTTGAAAATTGCTAATTTTTGCAAATTTTCATGATATTTTTATATTTTTCAAAAATAAACAAGGACTTTTTGGACCAAAATGTATTACTAACTTAAAGCACAATGTGTCATGAGAAAACATTCTCTGAATCACTTGGATAGGTAAAAGTGTCAAAAAGTTATTCTCACATAAAGTGACACATGTCAGATTTTAAAACCAGGGCTCTGTCAGGAAGGCCAAAACTGGCTCCGGTGGTAAAGGGTTAAAGAGAACCTGTCACATAGGTTATGCCCCCCTTGCTGTGGACAGCACAAGCTAGTGTCAAACATGCCGTTTCCAGTGCTGTGTCCCTTATTCTGTAAGATGTTGTAGTTTTCGAGTATTTAGTGCTTAAATCTGCAGTTTTCAGCCAGAAAAGAGTCATAAAAAGAGTCCGTTTTTTTTCATACCCCGCCCACCTGAGTCTAGCTCCGCCCACCTCAACTGATAAACCTATTACTTTGAATAGGTAGAAACATGTGAATAGCTGCCAGGTGGGTGGGGCTAGCCTTTGGTGGGCAGGGCTAACATCTGCTCATGAATAAGATTTGAGCATTAAATGCTCTAAAACTAGTAAGGGACACAGCGCTGGAAACAGCAGGTCTGTCACTAGCTTGTGCTGTCCTCAGCAAGGGGGGCAAAACCTATGTGACAGGTTCCCTTTAATTTAACCTCTTAATTGTGGGGTAATTTGGACCAAAATACATGGTGTCTGTATTTTTTGGTCCTATATACGCCTAAATTACATCTGGTTGTTCTGTATGGCATTTCATACCCAAGGCTTAATTTAATTTCTGAATTGTGGGGTAATTTGGACTAAAATACAGGGTGTCTCTATTTTTTAGTCCTATACACGCCTAAATTATATCTGTTTTTTCTGTAGTGTATTTCATACCCGAGGCTTAATTTAACTTCTTGATTGTGGGGTAATTTGAACTAAAATACAGGGTGTCTCTATTTTCTGGTCCTATATACACCTAAATTACATCTGTTTTTTCTCTACGGTATTTCATACCCAAGGCTTAATTTTACTTCTTGATTGTGGGGTAATTTGGACCAAATACAGGGTGTCTCTATTTTTTGGTCCTATATATGCCTAAATTACATCTGTTTTTTCTGTACGGTATTTCATACCCAAGGCTTAATTTAACCTCTTGATTGTGGGGTAAATTAGACTAAAACACAGGGTGTCTGTTTTTTTTTGGTCCCATATGCACGTACATTACATCTGGTTGTTCTTTACAGTATTTCATACCCAAGGCTTAATTTAACTTCTTGATTGTGGGGTAATTTGTACTAAAATACAGGGTGTCTGGTTTTTTTTGGTCCCATATACGCCTAAATTACATCTGGTTGTTCTGAAGTGTATCTCTTACCCAAGGCTTAATTTAATTTTTTGATCAAACAGTATGACAGAGAGGTGGCAGGCCCTACACAAGCGAGTGGCAGTGGCACAAACGTTCCTGGAGCAGGCACAGGTTGCAGCACAGTAAGGGGGCGGTGCAGCAGGGGTGACTCGGTGAGGCCAGAACTGCCAGTGTCATCTAGCGGCCGTGTGTTGACCAGCAACCCAAGGGTTCTTGTTTGGTTGACTAGGTCATCCACTTCCTCCCAGATGACATCTGACAACCCTCACCTGTCCTCAACCCACCTCTGTCCTGTTCGGTTCCCTCAGCCAGAGATCTACTATGTGGTCTGGTCTCAGCTCCACTATACAGCGAGGACGAATTCTTTGAGGATAGTCAGCAGCTACTTAGCAGCGAAGAGGTGGGACAGACATCCGCTGCTTCTTGCAGTAGGCAGGAAAGTAGTGATGTGGAGAGTGGCACGGAAGGTTATGTTGCAAGCAGTCAGGCTCTGTCTCGGAGGAGCCGAACATGTATACATGTAGAATCTGTTGACAGAAAGTGAAGTGTGACCAGGTAGCTAACGTTGGCACCACAGCCTTGCGTCAACACATGCAGCGTCGCCATTCAGTGGTCTGGGAGAAGCGTGTCTCAGATGTGGTGATCCATCCTTCCGCAGCAACAGCAGCAGCACCCAGTGGCACGCATGCCATTTCAGCCAGTCAAAGCTCCACCACCTCTGCCGAAGGGAGCTGTTTGTCTTTGCCATCATCTACCGGTCTAGATGCTCCTGCTCCTCGCCACTCATGGTGCCAGCAGTCTTTCACCGAGGCGATTGCCAAGAGACAGCAGTATGCGTCCAACCATCCTAAGGTGCAGAAGCTGACCGTGCTCCTGTCCAAGTTGTTGGCACTGCAGTCCCTCCCTTTCCAAGTGATGGACTCTGCACCGTTCAGAGAACTAATGGCTTGTGCCGAGCTGTGGTGGAGAGTCCCAAGCCGGAATTTCTTTTCGAAAATGGCAGAACCAGCCCTGCACCAATATGTAGAACAGAAGGTGGGCCAGTCCTTGAGCCTATCGGTGTCTTTCAAGGTGCATGGCAGCGCGGACGTGTGTAACTACGGTCAGGGACTGTACATGTCCTTTACGGCCCACTGGGTGAATGTGCTTCCTGCCCAGCCACACCAGAAACTTGGACGCTTTCTCCTCCACGTTGTCAAACTGCTGTTCCTGCACCAATGTCCGCCTCCTCAAGTGCTTCTCCACCATACCACATGTGCAGGGCACAGCAGTGTCATGCAGTTTTACACCTGGTTTGCTTGGGGAAACGAAGTCACACAGGGGAGGAACTGCTCCACATTATGCAACAAGAAATCAATGTGTGGCTTTCTCCGCGACAAATCGGAACCATGGTGACAGACAATGGAAGGAACATGGTGTCCGTGCTGCACCGAGGAGGTATGACCCATGTGTCCTGCATGGCGCATGTGTTCAATCTGGTTGTCAAAAGGTTCCTGAAGTCTTCCACCCATCTGCAAGACATTCTAAAAATGACCAGGAAACTGTGCATGCACTTCATCCATTCCTAAAAAGCCAAGCACACCCTCCTCTCCCAACATAAGCTGATATGCGATGTTTCCACCCGTTGGAATTCCAGCCTCCATATGTTGGACCGACTCTATCAACAGAGAAAGGCCATTAACGATTTTTTGATGATCCAAGTGGACAGGAGTACTCCCCGGTGTAATTTTGATGTCAGCCAGTGGCAGCTCATGCGTGACACCTGCCTTTTGCTCAGACCTTTTGACGCTATTTGTCAGTCGCCAGGACTACGGGATGAATAACGTCATTCCACTGCTTCATATCCTTGAACAGATGCTGCAAAATCTATCTGGTCAGGGGACGTGGTGGCTACATCTCACATCCACGTCAGTCCGGTGGGGGCTGAACTGGAGGAGGAGGAGGACATTGAAGCACAAGCAGTGTCTGGCGAAATGAGTGGTTTTTCTACTCAGGTGACAGGAGAGGAGGAGCATGAGCATCCGGAGGAGGTAGAGGGGAATGAGGAAGACGAGGCAGATGACCCAGGCAAACCGTGGCAGTATACAGTGGAGATGGAGACAGGGAGTCCCTCAGAGTCACTTGCACAGATGGCCCGCAGCATGCTGATTTGCCTGGCTAGTGTCAGCCGAATAGTCCCTCACCATCCAGCAGAAGGATGACTTCTGGCTCTCCACCCTCTTGGACCCTCGCTACCGGTCCAAAATGGGTGCCTTTTTTCCACCTGCCAAGAGGGAGGAGAAACTCGCGTACTATAGAGAAATCCTATGTTGTCAGTTGGCCGCTGCCTATGTGCGTCACCATCCATCCTCTGGCAGGTCTGACCGGGGGGTTTCTCATCGCTCACCACTGCCACGGCCGCTGTGGGGAGGTGGAGGGTAGGAGCAGTAGCAGCTCCATCAGCAGCAGCCTAAGTCTGGAGTCGTTGATGAGCAGTTTCCTCCACCTGCCTAGTGAGGAGAGTACTCACCAACAGCAGCAGCAAGACCTGGAGCAGAACCTGAACCAGCAGGTGGTGGCCTACTTGGACAGCACTCTGCCACCCCAGGTAGAAGATCCGCTGGTCTACTGGGCAGCCAAACTGGGTGTGTGGCCGCAACTTGCCGAGCTTGCAGTGGAGAAGCTGTCCTGCCCGACCATTAATGTGGCATCAGAGCAAGTGTTCAGTGCAGCGGGGGCAATAGTTACCCAAAGGAGAAGTCGCTTGTCCACCCGAAATGTGGAGAAACTCACCTTTGTCAAGATGAATCAGGCGTGGATCGCCCAGGATTTCCACACACCAATGCCTTATGCATCAGATTAGATCAGCCATGACGCCTCACCAACACTTTGAGAAATGAGTCTGGAATCAAGCTAACTGCCTCAGCTACTATTCTGATGCTGCCACCCGCCTAATGCCACACATCTGCTGCCAACTGCTCCATCTGCCACCCATCATCTTTACTAGGGACTCGTATTGCCACCCACCTCCACACTTTGTCATTGTGCCAATCTGTGGCCTATTCATGTTGCTGCCACCTCCAGAATTTGTCATTGTGCCACTCTCCGACCTCATGCTGCTGTTACTGACGCCACCTCCACAATGTGTCATTGTGCCACTCTGTGGCCTACTGATGTTGCTGCCACCTTCTCAACCTGTCATTGTGCCACTCTGTGGCCTACTGATATTGCTGCCACCTCCATACTGTGTGATTGTGCCACTCTGTGGGATAGTGATGTTGCTGCCACCTTCTCAACCTGTCATTGTGCCACTCTCACAATCAGGATTGTCTGGTGATTAGGTATCCAAAAGAAGGAGTGGATACAGAACACAGAAGACATGCAACTATCCCATTTACTGGTCATCTCTGTTTTGGATCAACTCCTGTTTGTTTTTATCTTTTGCAATACTGATGGATTATTGACCGATCGAAAGCGGAAACTGACGGATGAAAGGAAGGGCAACATGACCAGTGACGTCAACGCAAAATTACTGCTGACACCGTCTCCACTCTTTCGGGGGGCTCTACATGTATCTGCGTTTAACAGAGCAGGTTCTGTCATAATCGGTGGAATTATTTGATGTCGGTGTAAAAGGAGTGCGCACTTTGATGCTATAGTAGGATCTTGGCCCTCAGGTTGGTTCTTTCCACTTCAGTTATTTGGTTAGTTTTGCCCCTGTAACTGCCCAGAGCAGTGAAGTGTGAAGCGATTCTAGTACTGCGTGCCATACTAAAACACAGCATTGTATGAAGACCAAACCACGCTCCATATGCATATTTGAGCATGACACAATGTTCTACAACGCCCTACAAGCTCTCTACAGCCAGGAAATATCTGTTTTTTAACGCGATTCGCCGCAAATAAATTCGGGTTGAAAAGAATTTTGCCGAAAAATTCGGCGAACTCGGCAAATCGAATTTTTGAGAAATTCGCCATCTCTAATTATCGTCATGTTTTAATACTGTAAAAAAGCAAAAAAAACCAAGCATCTTCTACTCTTTAATTTTCAGCCAATAACTTCTTTTTGTTCATCCTCCTGTGGACTTAAGTGAGGAAGCGTTTTTGTGGGTTGATGTGTACATTTTATTGGCACCATTTTGGGATACATGTGACTTTTTGATCACTTTTCTTCAATTTTAGGGAATATGAAATGACCAAAAACCCCAAATTTTTGCATAAAATTATTTTTTTTCTGTAACTGTTTTGAGCATACAGGATGAATGATGCCATATTTTAATAGATCGGATTTTTACACGGTGATACCAGTTATGTGTAACTTTTAATTTAAATTTTTTTTATTTGTAAAATAGCAAAAGGGGGGGGGATTTGAACTTTAAAAAAAAAAAATTCTATATTGGGGGGCGCCATTTGACCCATTTGCTTAGGGCACCATAATGTCTTGTCCCAGCCCTACATAAAATGTTTTGTTATAATGTGTAGGTATAATAGATGGCTTTGTATCCAGTTCATAAGAATTGGCAGCTCCTGAGGCCCTATGAAAATAAAAAAAGCCCCTAATACTCACTTTCCTCCAGCCTTCGGTTCTAGCGATAAGATTCTCAGTTTTCTTTTTTTTCTACTTCCGAACAAAGACATCACGACTACATGTGCCTCTGCTTACCTTACCATTCAGAGCAGTTCTCTTTTCTCTTCTAAATGGTGATGTAAGTAGAGGCACGTGACCACTGCAGCCAATCAGCAGCTGCAGCAGTGATGTCCCTGTTTGGAAATAGAAGAAAGAAAAATGAAGTTGCTGGGACAACCCTTTATTGGTGAAGATTTACGGGTTTACTGGAAAGTATTTGCAGTATGGAACAATGGACAGTAGGTGAAGTATTTACTTAGCATAAAGCATATATGTTGTTCAAAAGGCAGGCAATGCCAGCACATAGTGCCTATACAAAGAAAGTACTCACAGACAAGAGATAGAGCTAAATATTTTCTTATAAACCATAATAATGTTATACATTAGATTGCTACGGATATGACAATACTTATT
This sequence comes from Phyllomedusa bahiana, assembly GCA_025379985.1. NCBI lineage: Eukaryota > Metazoa > Chordata > Amphibia > Anura > Hylidae > Phyllomedusa > Phyllomedusa bahiana. The sequence goes on along the minus strand of JAODAL010039465.1, from coordinate 22,439 downwards.
ATTCTTTTTTTTAAAAAACAATTAAAAAAATAAAAATATCGGAGAATTAGGGGTTTTGTACTTTTTGTATTTTTTTCATTCACAATTTTCATATTCCAACAACTAAAGCAACAGAATTGAATCACTAGGTGACATTTTTTAAGTGCTTAAATGGCATGCAGGCTTTATGTGATGCCCACATGGTTTTAATGTGAAGAGACAAAGATTTTGGAAGACAAGTCCGAAAATTGGCTTCGCAGCAGTAGATTTTAGGTGCATTTAATCAGTTTAACATGCACCTGGAAGTATGATACTTTCAAAAATCTGGCATCTGGTATATCTTATATAGTAAACTTAGTGCAGCGCATAGCATATCAGTGCTAGTGTATATAATGCGCTTATTGAGGCGCATTGCGTAATGGATGCGCATAACGTATCATTACTAATGTATGTAATGCACCTTGATGGGCGCATTGCGTTATGGAGGCCCAGAACGTATCATCGCTACTATATTTAATGTGCCTTTTTAGGTGCATTACAATGTGCCATGCCCGACATATAATGCGCCTAGATTTGGTACATCACGGTTTATTTATATCGAGAATATGGCTTCAAGAGTGTTTTTGGTGCAAAATAGACCAAAAATACAGCTCTTGCCTATTGGGACATTGCGCCCTTAGAGTGTGTGGCATTTGCTAAATAAGGCTAGATTCACAAAGCATTTTTTCACATGAATTTTGTGGCATTGTTGGGGTTCAGGGGTACACCGCATGACTACTGCTGTCCAAATTGAACACTGAGTGCCGGCATGAAGAAATGACACCAAAACACAGAGAGCTGGTATGAGTTCCTTCTCAGTGTAAAGCAGGCCTAGAATGAATGACTTTATTACAATACAATGGATTTTTACAAACTGGCTTCAGGGCATGGTTAAGTTCCCTTGTTTCTTGCAGTCTTCAGGAATGTGGCACTAGTTGATTGGTTCTCCAGATATGGTCATGGTTTCCACCCAGGTCCATGCTGGCATATAGTGGGGAGTGGTCCAGGAAGAGGGCGCCATCTTGGAGTATCTGTGCTGTTCAGCTAAGCTTATATGTGTAATAATGTTTTTGCACCACAAACTTCATTACAAAAGCATTACAAAAATATATGTTTCCCTTAACAATCCCCCCTAAAACATTATTACACTCTGACCCTGAGTTTGTTTCACATTGTTTCTTCCCCTAATCTAAAATCACCTATGCCTGCCAAAGCTGGACGGGAAAAGAGATGTGGATGCTTTACCAGGTTTGAGATGAGCCACTCCTATGGGAGTGATCCCCCTTTGTAGTTGGGCTTTCCCAGCCCTGACAGGCCCCTGCTCTTTCCCTTCTGATCATCTGGATTTTAATTTTGGTCATGCCCTTTAAATTCATTGTTGCTAAGTGCATAAAACAACATTGGCCACGGCTACAGGCTGAAAACAAAAGTTTTAAAAAAATTAAAAATATAGTTCTTTGCATAAAATCTCTTTAGTTTGTAGAAGTTGTTCTCCTCTTCTTAGATCTTCTTAGACTGTAAAACAACATGAGTGTAATGCAGGATAGTGCAGGTTGTTATTGTGCCCTTCACTACCTGGTTGATAAAACACAAGCTTGTCTCCATTTTGGGGATGATAGGACTTGGGGAAGGAGTGCAGACATCACATACTTTTGGCTGTATCAATGGCGGTGCAAACGGGGCAGTCAGTGATCAGTGCTTGGTGCAGACATGGCGATCAACATGGTGCAGACGTGGTGATCAGCACTGGCGCAGACATGGCGATCAACACTGGCGCAGACATGGATCAACACTGGCGTGGCGACTTGTGCACACATGGCGGTCAATGCATCTGTTGCGACCGGCGCCCGCGACCCCTCCTGCGGCCGCCGGCGCAGCTCTGCCCCGGTCCCCGGGACGAGTGCCGCCGCTGCCCGGGTGTCGGGCGGCGGGCGCACTCGCCCTCCGGCGCGCCAGTACTTACCCGGCCGCTCTCCTGTGTCCCTGCAGCCTCCTGCTGTCCGGCGCGCGCGTCCCTGTGATCTAAGGCACGCGCGCGTGAGATTTAAAGGGGCAGTGCATCGGTAATTGGGTAATTGCCGGGAACTGCCTCTATTTCACCTGGGCGCTTCCGCCCGCTCCCTGCCGGATCTTTAGTGCCTTGCCTATTGAGAAAGCGTTCCGTATTGCCTCGTCCTGATCTACCGTGTACCGTATCCTCGCTTCCGTCTCTTGACCACGAATCTCTGCCGCCTGCCCTGACCGCCTGCCTGTCCATGACCACGAACCATAGCTGCCTGCCCTGACCTTCTGCCTGACCTCGACTACGAGCCTGCCTGACGATTTTGCACCACGCTATACTTCGGCTGCCACCGCAAGCAAGTCACGTCAGGGGTAACGACCTGGTAGACTCCCGCCGCAGCAAGTCCATCCCGCTTTGCGGCGGGCTCTGGTGAAAACCGGGACCTACTTCGATATCCGTTCCTTGGCGTGCTTACACCATGCTGTGTGTGGTCAGTGGATCCACTTCCGCGTCCGGAACTGTAACAGCATCAGCTCCGCTTTGCGATATCCTCTGCTGTCTGTGGCATATCCTGGCACCTTTGTAATCCCTCATCTCGGTCTTCGGGCTCCTGGCCCCTTGGCAATCTGTGTGAATATGAACCTTAAAAACAAACTTGAATCCTTGTGGGTAATCGCACAACAATGACTCCATTCATTTCAATTGTCCTGTGCTGTGCGGGGGTGGGGTGAACATGGCACTCTGTTTAATCTCAATCACATATACTCAGTCACATAAGAGCAGTAGAATAATCTGTTCTCCTCCAGTTTGATTTTCAAAACTCCTGCAGTGAATGAATGTCCAATAATAAAAATTAAAAATAATAATAAAAAAAAAAAAGATACTCTGCCCGCATTGGCCTTTGAAGCTTTCTGACACAGCAAGAATGTACTTCAGAATAATAAAACTTCTCATCACATGACAATCTAACTACTATGTAAATATGATTCCTATAAAACTCCTATAAAACTCATATAATTAATATCAACATAAAAACACAAAGAACAAAACAAATCATATCATCCTTCTTCTCACTCTGTAGAGCGCAACATATCAAAACATTCTCATCAGTAAATTTTCTAACAGCTCATGTTTCTTATTTGTGTGATGCAATATATATATATATATATATATATATATATATATATATATATATATAATATATATATTCACATAATAAAACCCTTCAATGCTTTCTACGTCATATAAACATATATAAACCCTCAAACACCTTTAACTGTGTTGAAACAAATTAACTTAAACCTAATATCATATAATTAACTTTTGATTAGTCAACAGGTCCTATAGTTAGGTAAGTCACCCTATTGTCTTAAACTCACTGCTTTTGTTAAGTAAACATGTTGTGTGGTCTTATCTACCATTGCAAACAATGCATAAGGATTCATGAATAGGGATTTACAGACATACAAACATTAATCAAACACAAACAAGGACAATGACCCAATTCATGCAATTGCACATTCTCCTCTCAAAAAAGAAAAATTAACTCTTCATCAGCTGGAGCTCCAAACAAAAAGAAATAAAAAAACAAACAAAAATGATCTTCTAATAATGACTGTGCAGTCGTCTTTAATCTGGTTGAACAAAAACATTTACTAAAAAGCAATAGGGGGGTAGTACTACCAAAAAGAAACAAAAAAAAACCCAAAAACTCAAAGTTAACTTTATACGCCCCATGCTTTGTTTAACAAGTGATGTCACTGAGGTCTTTCATGAGATTTCCGATCACTAGAAATCTCTTCTTTACTCCTGCAAATAAACAGACAATTTAATCCCATCCCCCAAACATAGCTCAGTAAGTACCACGTGGAATTTTTCTGTCATCTAGGTGTAACCCAATTTATAAAGACGTCTACTCCAATATGTTACTCCTAAAATAAAGCACAAGCAAGTCAGTGATATTATACGACAGTAACATTTCCTATATTCAGTTCATTAAAAATAAGCAACAATGTAAACCTTCCAGCTTTCCTGTAACTACATATCCCTGCAATATAAGGAGCTGTAAAACTCATTATTCTCATATAATGACCATGCACATGCAGAATTATAAATTATACAATAGATGCAAATTTATATACAAACTGATACTGATATCCTTCCTTGGTCTAACAGAAACCTAGCTGATACCCTCTGACACAACTATCTCGCTGCACTCTCTTATAGTAAGCTTAGGGTCGGAAGGGACAGGATCAGATGACTCATCAGGTGATGAGGAAGTGACTGGAATTGTGGGAGTGGGAGGGACAGAGGCACTGGAAATTTTTTGGTACAGGAAGGAGCAGGATTTGGACTTCCTCTGCCACATGCAACGCAATACTCAGCAGGGGGCGGATTTTGCTGACCACAATTGGGACACTCCCAGCACTTAGAATCAGCTCCATTATAAGGTGGTGGACATTTTGTCAGCGGACAATACTTATAACCAAGAACATTTCCTTTCTTATCCCTACATTCAGTCTCAGACCATCCTTCTTTTGATCTCTCTTCAGCTGTCTTTTTTCAAACTAATGCATCATCTTAAAGCTTGCTATCGTCAAGCCCTCCCTTGTTGTCTTTCACAGCTAAAGCTAACAATTGAGTTGAAGTCTACCCTCCTGGTGAAAACCACACATGTTCATTAACTTTTTTAACCTTCTCTACATGGTTCTTTCTTTCTTTTCTCTACATGCTTCTTTTCTTCCCTCCACTAGATCCTGCGGACTGACTGAGCCCTATAACGGGCCGTTTTTACACCTCATAAACTTGAGGAACCTAATCATATCAATGCTTATTAAACACACACGTCCTAGTGTACCTCCCTCTCGAGCTACTGGTTAGCTGGGAGTCCCTTCTGCTAGAATTTCTCCCCTACTCTGCAATTGGCGCTGTCCTGATCTAGCTAGAGTCTTGTCTAGTCTGAAAATGTCAACATCTCCTCTGTGTATCCAATCTCGCTAGAACTTCCTCTAGTCTGCATCCAGAAACATGTGCTTCAGTCTAGCTAGAATTTCCTACTCATTTACTAGTCTGCAACTGACAGCATCAAGCCCAATCTAGGTAGGATTTCCAAATTAAACCCCGTGTGTCAGTCCTTGTCCGCAGGATCTACCAACACAGACAGTAGTCAGGCAGCTCGGCAGCTGGGATCAGGTTCTTGAGAAAGTACAGCGGGAATCGCTCTGCGCCGACAGAAACCCCGGGCTGACCAGACAAACACCCCGACCCAACCTGGAACCGTCCAAATACACAGGCAAAGCTACAGATTTCAATAAGAAAACCAGTAGACTTACCGTGTTTTCAAGTGGAGGTGATCAGTCTCCCATTTTGGACTGTCCGAGGTAAGTCCAGGTGGTCACCGTCAGGTCCCCCAAGGAAATGCGTCCCGTCTGGTACTGCCCCACTTACTGGGCGCCAAATGTTGGGGTTCAAGGGTACACCGCATGACTACTGCTGTCCAAATTGAACACTGAGTGGCGGCATGAAGAAATGACACCAAAACACAGAGAGCTGGTATGAGTTCCTTCTCAGTGTAAAGCAGGCCGAGAATGAATGACTTTATTACAATACAATGGATTTTTACAAACTGGCTTCAGGGCGTGGTTAAGTTCCTTTGTTTCTTGCAGTCTTCAGGAATGTGGCACTAGTTGATTGGTTCTCCAGATATGGTCATGGTTTCCACCCAGGTCCATGCTGGCACATAGTGGGGAGTGGTCCAGGAAGCAGGCGCCATCTTGGAGTATCTGTGCTGTTCAGCTAAGCTTATATGTGTAATAATGTTTTAGCACCACAAACTTCATTACAAAAGCATTAGAAAAATATATGTTTCCCTTAACAACATAAAATGGTCTTCTCATGCATTGTTTTAAACATGAATGGTTTAAATGAGAACACACACCATTGGTGAACATGGTGCATTGTTTTACTTGTCGTGTGATGTGTTAGGGTATGTTCACATGGCGTAATTGCAGGGTGCATATCGTTGCATATTTGTGCTTCAAAATGCCCGACATGCACCTCACAATTATGGTAATTCATAGCTCTAATAGTGTACGATCGTATTGTACGCCAGAGGAGAGAAGTGACATGTCACTTCTTAATGGAGCTTACACACCGCTGACAATGAAAGTGTACTTCTAAAACACACGGCGTATTGCAGCGCATACAGTATGTGCCCTAATATGCCGTGTGAACATACCCTTAGAAGACACATGAAAAAAAAGTTAATTCTCTTTCACTCACTTTTTTTTGCACATATATGCAGCATGGAAAATATGTTAGCATATAAGATGCATATTAGACTTATTGGATGGGGCCAGTCCACATTCTTAAAACGCGGTGAAATCTGTGTGTTGAAACCAGTGAAGCATGCAGCAGAAATCTGGGCCTTTCCCTTAAATTTTTGCTTCATTTTACATGGTCTATTTTTCCTGAAGGGAAAATATGCCTTGTGATTGCAACCTAATTTGTGTCACAAACATATTTACATAACCCAGAATTTCTAAGGAATGTTTCCAACCCTTAATCCACACAGGCAGACATGCAGGCAGGCTTTTGAAAGGAGAGTGGATATTGTGCAGCCCAGACTCTGCTTTGACCCTGTATTGAAATGGCTTTTTATTAACTTTTTTTTGGCCCAATTTTTTTGCAAATATTAGTTGTATTTTGTGCAGCCTGTACTTATTTGGGTTACGATTTTTTCAGTAACTGCAGTGTTTTTGATGGGTGCAAAATTCACCTTTTTATTGTCTGTACACAATTTAATTGGGTTTTTTTTCACTTTGGGCAGCCTTTTTTTGTTCAAAGCCCACTTTGTACGTACAATAGGAAACAAAAAAATTTCTAGTACTGCAGGGTATTTATTGTGCAAAAAAAACCACTTTTTATTATCCGTACAAAATTTAATTTGTTTTTTTTCAATTTGGCGTAGTCAGTTTTTTTAAAAACCCCCATTTTGTCGTACAATAGGAACGAACTTTTTAGCCCACCGCAGGTTTTTCATAGGTGCAAAAACCACCTATTATTCAGTACACAATTTAATTAATTTTTTTTCACTTTGGCGCAGCCCAGTTTTTTTTTAAAAGACCCATCTTGCTTATATTACCATCAGAAATGTGTATTTTTTGCAGGAGATTTGGGTGCAAAACCCACCTTTTTTATCAGTATACATTTTAAAAAAAAGGGGTTTTTTTTTTAGGTGCGGCCCCAGTTTTGTTCTGGCCATAAAGGGGGGGGGGGGGGGGGGGGGGGGGGTTTTGTAGTTACGTTGGGTATTTCATTGGTGCCAAAAACCAGCGTTTGTTATCCGCATTCTTTTAAATTGCTGTATTGCATGTGGTTTTCGGGGGTGTTTTTTTCAAATTTTCCACTTTTTCGACAAAAATTTTCTTGCAATGTTTCGTTTGTCATTGCTGCAAAAAAACCAAATTTCTTCCGTGTAACTTTTGATTTGTTTTATTGCACTGTTGAATCTCGTTTGGTTTTCGTTTGCGCACTTGTTGATATTTTTTTTTAAAACTTTTAATTGCTGTCCTACTGGGACGAAGGGAAGAACACTGTTGATTTTGTGTTCGGTTTCTTCACCAGACCCCCATTTCACAGGTTTTTTGCTAGGGGAAAATTTCAGTTTTTTTAATCCTAGTTGGCTGTAGGAAATTAGAGGGGTTTAAGAATAGCGTGATTTTCCATCTTTTAATAAGGCTGTCAAAAAACTCTTCCATACCTTTTTTAAAATTTTTTTTTTCTGAACATGGGCAAAAGGGTGGTAAGCGAGCAAAGAGGGGTGTAGGACATGGTGGTAGAGGTACGAGAGAAGGTGCTCCTTCCAGTGCTGGCGACAACACGCATGCCAGCGGATCGTGGGTTGCAGGACCGTCAGGCGTGTCATCGCTGGGTCAGGGCCCTGTGAATCTCAGTAACGAACAGTGTCGCCAATCTGTTCTTCAGTGGTTAATGCAACCTGCATGCTGTGGCCCAGGACAGATAAAGTCAATGTCCAGTTCAAATAAAATGATGGTTGAAAAACTCCTTTTTCTTGCACTTTTTAATCTGTGGGTCAGGCAGGTTTAATGGTCATACTGTGGTACAGAACAGGTATAGTCAATGTCCAGTTCAACTAAAATGGTGGTTCAAAGACTCCTTTTTCAGGCACTTTTTAATCTGTGGGTCAGACAGGTTTAATGGTCATACTGTGGTACAGGACAGGTATAGTCATATTGTCCAGTTCAACTAAAATGGTGGTTGAAAGACTCCTTTTTCTGGCATTTTTTAATCTGCGGGTCAGACAGGTTTAATGGTCATACTGCGGTCCAGGACAGGCATAGTCAATGTCCAATTCAAGTAAAATGGTGGTTCAAAGACTCCTTTTTCCAGCACTTTTTTAATCTGGGGGTCATGCAGGTTTGGGGCTCATGCTGTGGCCCAGGACAGGTATAGTCAATGTCCAAGTTCAACTAAAATGGTGGTTCAAAGACTCCTATTTCCGGCACTTTTTAATCTGTGGGTCATGCAGGTTTAAGGGTCATTCTGCGGTCCAGGACAGATATAGTCAATGTCCAGTTCAACTAAAATGGTGGTTAAAAGACTCCTTTTTCCGGCACTTATTTAATCTGGGGGTCAGATAGGTTTAAGGGTCATGCTGCGTTCCAGGACAGGGATAGTCAATGTCCAGTTCAAGTAAAATGATGGTTCAAATAATACTGGCACTTTTTTATTTGTGGGTCATGCAGGTTTAAGGGTAAATTCCCTGTGGTACAGACAGGGATAGTGAATGGTCTGTGATTTTTTTTTCTGTGGCTTTTTAACCTAAGTGTGTTGCCTAAGATGTAGCTCATATCCATTTGACTGTTGTGGATTTTTAATTCCAGCTTCTCCAGCCCTGTTTGGGTGTAAAATGAAGGTGTTGTTCCTCTCCCATAGACTTTAATGGTCATTGGCGATAATCTATTATCGACTATCGGAAATCGTCTTGATAATTGCTGATATCGACTCGATGACGATAGTCAACGTAATCGCTCATCACTAATTATGTATATAACTTGGAAAAGACCGTCAATAAATATAAATGCAAGAATAGAAAATGAGAGATATAAATGAGAAATTGTGAAATAACCACTAACATCAAATTGTCATTCTTTTAATATACGTGCCCAAGATCTGATTTATCGTTCATTCACTGCAAGAATCTTATGTTAAAATACAAGATCCAGAAGGCTTCTTTACATAATGGGAAAGATTTAACTCTTAGACAGTGTAAACTTAGAATAGACAGTCTAACAATGCGCCACATTTATCATAGTGTTCATAAATCTGGCGCAGGTTAGAACTGTCTAAACTAACACCTTTTATAAGTTGACTTACTTTTTACCACTAATTACAGCAAAATGTTGTCACTTTTTTTGGCACATGGTGTCACACACTAAGCCATGCTCCTTTTTAACGAGACCCCGCCTCTTATGTCGGACAAAAGAAGTACCAGAAAACTGTCTACAACATACCATAAATGTGTTTGAAAAATGGTGCTATATGCTGTGGAGAATACTTGATCTGTATGGTTTCTATTCTGACAACTATGAGATTCTAAAGCAGTTTCCTGTGTTGTGTTCTCACTACTTTTTAGAGCTCAATATTGCGTCCATTGTTTTTCATTTCTTTTTAACAGTCTAGATTTAATGTGATAGCAGGGTTTGTTGAAATCTTAATTGATAACGCATGCTCGTTTAGCTGTTGTTAATAGTGTTGATTGAACGGTTCGAGAAAAGTTAGGTTTGAGTCGAAAAATTTGCATCGAGACATGCACTCGACGCTCCATTTTTAGTTTCACTTTCAGCTGCTTCCTGCAGTTTTGGTGGCCATCCAATCAGTGCACAGCACTGAGGAGTGTAAAAAACATCACCACAGAGTGTGTAGGGATCTCATTAGCTGCTAAAATCACATGACCCTGTTATGTGTATGTAACTGTATTTCCTGTTGAACCCCATTTCGAGTTTACGCTCTGTACTGAACACACTGCTCTCTCTGTGTGCTTGCTTGCTTGCAGACAGGCACACCATTTCTCAGTGATTTTACACAGGAAAAGCTGCTAGTTAGATTAGTCGGGGGGAGGGGACAGCAAGCTTAGGGAATCATACACAGCAATAGTTAGGGAGTTAGAGTTTTGTATAGCTTTTGTATAGTGTATAGTTTTGAATAGCTGGCTGCATTTTTCCCATCTTTATTCTGAGTGCACAAACATTCATTTCTCCTGTTTTGGGCGTCCAGCTACTGCAGAAAACACCATCAGCAAATCTGCTATATAAAGAAATCACTTTCAAATACTGGTTGCCTGCAGCAGACTGGAATAAGTGCCCAAAAGTTCATTTTTCCAGTTTTGGGGGTACAGCTACTACAGAAGACACCGTTAACAGATATTCTATAGAAATAAATCTATTTGTAATACTATTTGCTTGCAGCAATTTTTTGTGATTCAAGAAGAGTTCTGTGTCGCACAGTGTTGCTGTAAGGACCTGTCAGGGGTGCACGAGAAGACACGGACAATGTGAGGCCCTGAGCTACTCTGAGCCAAGTGAGATACACGACGCAGATGAACAAACACAGAACAAACAGGGGAAGTCAGACAGGCCAAGTCCGCAACGAACGGGCAGCGCAGTACGGAAACGGGTGACAGGAGAATAACCAAGCCATAGTCAAAAAACACAGAAGAATCCAATATGAAAACAGACGAACTATAGACAGAGGTAATTGTGTCGCAGGCAAAGGAGAAAGGAAGCTGAGACCTTTTATAGGGAACAGGAGAACGTTGAACCGATGTGATAGGAGAATGGAGGTATCAAACAACAAAGGAACAGGTTAACCCAAATAGTGCTGGAAGATTCCTGGTCAAGGCCGTTGGCCAGGAATCAATTAAGTATACAGAGCTAACAGGCAGTGTTCACACTGGAAAACCTTATGGAAAAAACCTTGGTCTTTGTCGCAACAGCCGTGGCTGGCGACCAGAGCACAAAGCTGGGGGTTTGTCGGGCATGATTATGACAGTACCCTCCTTCTTTTGAGGGGCCACCGGACCCTCAACAGACCCTCCAGGCTTAGAAGAGTGGTCTCGGTGAAATTTCACCTTTACAGGCTTGGGAGCATAATTTGATGATGGGACTCTGAGACGGACAAATCTTAGTCTGGGTCGGCGTTATTCATTAGCATAGTTGATTTTTAGTTGAGCATTTTTTACAGTCCAATGACTTCTAGCCCAGACTGTGCACAGCCAATTAACAACGGATTAAATTTTAGTTTCACCACCTGCAGCGGCAGAATACAAGAGATGGATACCATCATTATGGTAAAAGAGGGACAGTTCGGAAGAAACAGAACTTTGTGAGTCGGTAGTCAAGGACACTAGATCAGAAGTCAAGGTGGCGATACCCACTCCAGGAGAAAAAGTATTTTCAGGTTCCTCAATATCCTGATGCATAGATTCTTGTTCTGGGGCCGACAAGTTGAGCTTTGCCCCGAAGTGAGGTCTATGGTGTCAGGCCGGTGCAGAGACGGATTATCCACAACGTCTCCCTCAAAGACGTGATCAAAATCAGGATTATGTTCTGAAATATCGTGAGTATTAATTACGGCACACACCAAGGGATGAACAGTCTTTGAATGAGAACCACGTGAGTCACCACATTTGATCAACTCAGTGGTCCTCCAGTCAAACACAGGATTATGTAGATGGAGAATAATATCCGCAGCGAGTTTCTCCATGAGAAAAAATGAAAGCTTTTCAGTGTGCGAACTCACAACATTCAAAGTGATCTCAGCAGTACGAAATTTTATTCTTCCCCAGATTAGGGAGGTAGAATCTACAGCTGAAACCAAAAAGGGAGAACTCAATGGAAGTAGTTTCAAACCCAAGGCTCGGACAACAACCATGCTAATGAAACTAGCAGCAGCGCCTGAGTCAATCATGGCTTGACAAGCAAAATTTTTTGAATTAGAAACCAAGGTTACGGGCAAAAAAATCACATTACTAGGGTTAGGCGGTACCAGTATACCTGAGTTACCTTCCCAGAAATTACTCAGGTGTTTGCCGTTTCCTTGGGGTGACTTGGGCCTAGTCGAACAGTCTCTCAGAAAATATTCAGGTTTTCCACAATAAAGACACAAGGCATTCTCCAACCGATGTCTACTCCTGGTGGCAGCAGATGTAAAACCCAACACCATTGGTTCTTCTTCAGAAGACTGTGAAAAGACAGTGATGAGGATAGAAGAAGAGAATTTTCAGAGAAGGTAGCAGGAGATTTTACAGGAAAGTCTGACTTTAACTGAACAGTCAACCCCCCTTGCTTTTCCTTGTGTCTCTCCCTTAGTCTTCTGTCAATAGTCACGGCTAGTGATGAGCGATTACATTGACTATCGTCATCGGGTCGATAGTCGATATCGGCAATTATCAAGACGATATCCGATAGTCGATAATAGATTATTGCCGATGACCATTAAAGTCTATGGGAGAGGAACACCTTCATTATTACACCCAAACAGGGCTGGAGAAGCTGGAATTAACATCCACAACAGTCAAATGGATACGTGCTACATCTTAGGCAACACACTTAGGTTATAAAAGCCACAGAAAAAAAGTCACACACCATTCACTATCCCTGTCTTGCACCACAGCCTGACCCTTAAACCTGCATGACCCACAAATTAAAAAGTGCCAGAAGGCAGTATGATTTGAACCATCATTTTACTTGAACTGGACATTGACTATCCTTGTCCTGGAACGCAGCATGACCCTTAAACCTATCTGACCCGCAGATTAAAAAGTGCCTGAAAAAGGAGTCTTTGAACAACCATTTTAGTTGAACTGGACATTGACTATGCCTCTCCTGGACCGCAGTATGACCATTAAACCTGTCTGACCCACAGATTAAAAAGTGCCGGAAAAAGGAGTCTTTCAACCACCATTTTAGTTGAACTGGACATTGACTATACCTGTTCTGTACCACAGTATGACCATTAAACCTGTCTGACCCACAGATTAAAAAGTGCCTGAAAAAGGAGTCTTTGAACCACCATTTTAGTTGAACTGGACATTGACTATACCTGCTCTGTACCACAGTATGACCATTTAACCTGTCTGACCCACAGATTAAAAAGTGCTGGGAAAAGGAGTCTTTGAACCACCATTTTAGTTGAACTGGACATTGACTATGCCTGTCCTGGGCCACAGCATGAGCCCCAAACCTGCATGACCCCCAGATTCAAAAGTGCTGGAAAAAGGAGTCTTTGAACCACCATTTTAGTTGAACTGGACATTGACTATACCTGTTCTGTACCACAGTATGACCATTAAACCTGTCTGACCCACAGATTAAAAAGTGCTGGGAAAAGGAGTCTTTCAACCACCATTTTAGTTGAACTGGACATTGACTATACCTGTCCTGTACCACAGTATGACCATTAAACCTGTCTGACCTCCAGATTAAAAAGTGCCTGAAAAAGGAGTCTTTGAACCACCATTTTAGTTGAACTGGACATTGACTATACCTGTTCTGTACCACAGTATGACCATTAAACCTGTCTGACCCACAGATTAAGAAGTGCTGGGAAAATAAGTCTTTGAACCACCCTTTTAGTTGAACTGGACATAGACTATCCCTGTCCTGGGCCACAGCATGAGCCCCAAACCTGTCTGACCCACAGATTAAAAAGTGCCGGAAATAGGAGTCTTTCAACCACCATTTTAGTTGAACTGGACATTGACTATACCTGTCCTGTACCACAGCATGACCCCTAAACCTGTTTGACCCACGGATCACAAAGTGGCACTATGCTATTTTGTACAGTGACTGTCAGTTAGTATATTTTTTGGTAACTGACATTTGTTAACAGAATTTATTTAGGGAAGTTTTATTTATAGTTTTACATTATTATCATTTTGCTTTTTTTTCAAGTGTGATAACATACAACATACAGCCCTCCCTGCAGTTTTTAAAGGTATTTTTTAAACGTGTAGATGTGTTAATTCGTCCGCACACCCCATAAGTAATAAAAATGTCCTAATCATCCCAAAAGACTTAGTTGAGAAGACATTTGCCCTCCTGGCTTCTGAGAGTGATTCCGCCAATCAATTCAATGGTTTCATTTTTCCTCCAAATCCTTCTTCAGTGATTAGGGACAGACTCCCCTGGAGATCAAATGATGCGATCCCATAGTGACTCCAGCCCCAGGAAATTTTATGCCTCAAATTGTGCAATTTGTGTCCAGCCCTGGAGCCCTTTTTGACACTACTTAGCCTCACAGAAATCACCTTTTTCAAAATCTGTTTTTTTTAGAGGAATTTGAATCTCTCCTGATTGCCTCTAATGGTGAGAGCCATTGCTGCCGTCAGCCATCTGTTAACACGGAGGTCCAGCTGCCAGGGCCAGAATTACAGTGGGTGCAGTTAGAGCCCAGGCTAGCGTCTGTCATCTATTAACACGGAGGTCCAGCTGCCAGGGCCAGACTTACAGTGGGTGCGGTGAGAGCTCAGGCTAGCGTCTGTCATCTATTAACACGCAGGTTCAGCTGCCAGGGCCGAAGTTACAGTGGGTGCGGTGAGAGCCCAGGCTGGTGTCCGTCATCTATTAACACGGTAAAAATGCCCTTATGACGCAGCAACGAAAACAGTCGTGCTGAAGCAGAGTGCGGAAGCGGAAGTGTGAGGTAAGACCTCCAGCCTTCCTCAGTACACAGTCAAGACCTGGGTAGCGCTTGCCCCTCCATATGAGTGCAGACCAATTGAGCTTCACTTGGAAATACTGGTGGTTAACGCTACTGTTCCACCCAGGTGCCCTTTTTCTTGGCATTCTTTTTCTCATTTTACTAAACGTGCGGGGGAAAATTGTCTCTGTTCTTTTTCTCTTCGTGCTCAACTCCATGCCTCTGAAAAACCCCACAGGGTCAAGTCTTTTTTGTCCCCCTCCCTTTGAAAAATTCGAGGAATTTTTTTACCAGCTATTTTGTACATAAAGTTTTTATAGTTTAAATCTAAAAAAAAAATTTTTAAAATAGGGGGAAATCCCCCTTTTCTTTGTTTCTTTTTTTAATTGTTTTAAATGGGTGGTCTCAAACAGGGATTGTGCATGTTAAAATCTTGCAAAAAAAAGTAAATTTTGAAAATTTCCATTAACAGGTCATACCTATTCCTTTTTTTTGACAGCACCTCCCCCCTTTGACCCCCTTTTGACAATTGTAAAGAAAAAATTTCTGTTAGAAAAAACATTTTTTTTAAAATGGGATCTGTGATAGCCTTCACCGCAAATGCCCCCAAAAATTCAAAACAACCTTTGAGCCATTTTTGACAATTGGGAAAAACAAATGTCTGTTAGAAACAATTTTTTAATTTTAAAAGGACCGTATATTGGCTTTTTAAAAACAGCAGCCCCAAAAAAATTCTAAAAATGACTTCTCCCCACGAAACAATTGGGGGGGAAAAAAAGCCATTAAAAAGCCACATTTCTTTTCCCCAAAGTGTAACGGCTGGTATGGATCCGCCGGACCACCGCAAGCGTAAAAAGCAAAAGCACGCCGGGGAAACGGAATCAAGTACCCCCGGTTTTAAACCAGAGCCCCCCGCAAAGGGGGATGGACTTGCTGCGGCTGGGGGGCTCCCAGGTCGCCCCCCCTGACATGACTTGTTGCGGTGGCAGCCGGGCAGCGTGGTACAAAAGTCGTGGGTCCGAGAGTCATAGTCGTGGGCAGGAAAAAAAAAGGGTGGACAGGCGGCAAAGGTCGGGGTCGTGGACAGGCGGGAAAGGGGTCGGGGCAGGCGGCAGAGGTTCGAGTGGGAAAAAACGTGGAGGGGTCGGGAAAAAGGAAAGGGCGAGAGTACTTTTGGAACGCTTTCTCTAGGGAAACGGGGCAACATAGATCCGCAAGGGAGGATTGTGGGACGTAACCTTAAGTAGGGGAACGCCGGGAAATTTACCCAAAAATTTAGGGCCGGGCCCTTTAAACCCGGGAACGGCGCGCGCCCGCCTTGGGACACGGGCACGGCCCTCGGCCGGCGAGGTGCGGAGGCACAGGAGGCGGTCATGAAAGTCCACGGCAACGACCCCCCCGGGGGCTGCCCGGGGCCCAGCGGTGGCCTCCCCCGGTGGGCACCCGGGGGGGGGCCCGGATGCGCCCGCGGCCGGGGAGCGGCGCGGGCCCGTGACAGTACCCCCCCCCCCCCCAGGTCCCCCCCCCCCTTTTTTAGGCGAAGAATCTTAGGGATAAGGTCCGGGTTCAGGATATTGGATTCCGGTTTCCCCCGGGAACCTCTTTTGGGGCCGAACCCCTCCAATCAACAAGAAAAAACCCCTCCCCTGACGATCTTCATGTCTAAGATGTCCTTCACTTCAAAACTCAAGTTTCCCCAGCACAGGGTGGGGCAGCGCTCCTCGGGGAGAACGTTAAAAGGACCAGAGGCTTAAGGAGGGAGCGGGAAGGCAGGAATCCTAAAGAAGGGGGTAGGCAGAGCTTGTACACACGGGTTTTTATCTGACGGGCACCTAAAAGGCCCCCAGAAATCGGGGGCCCCAATTTTGAGCTGGGACCTTGAGGCGAGGGTTTTGGCAAGACCAACCAAAACCCCTGGCGGAACGGGGCGGCCCCCTCCTTTCTTTTCGGCCGGGGTCTTCATGCGGGTAAGGGCCCGGGTTAAGGAAAGTCGGTCTCCCCCCAAATGGTCTTAATGTCCAGTACTTGGTTTTCCACAGCGGGAACCTGGAAATCATAGCCAAGGGGAGGGGCGGGGGGGGTGCGACCGTAACCCACCAGGAAGGAAAACGCCTGTAGAGTCAGATCCCGTGGTTGTAGGGAATTCAGCCCACGGAAGCACTCGGCCCGTTGTCCTGACGGCCGGAACGCGAAATGGGCGGTTTCGCCCAATATCTGATTCCCCTCTCCACTTGACCATTCTTTTGGGGATGGTAGGCAAAAGAAAATCCTTTTTAACTTTTAAGGGGAAAAAACCACGGGGCCGCCAAAATTTGGAGACAAAATTGGACACCCCAAACAACACGAATCGAGGGTAATCCATGAAGAAAAAAATATGGGGGAAAAAAATGTCCCCCCATTTTGAGGAGCCGGGGGAAACCCGGGGAAAGGCCAAGTGGACTTTTTTAAATCTACCGGACCACCCGTGACAGAATTCCCTGAAAGGGGGGAAAGGTCCAAAATAAGTCCATGCCGAGTGGCCTGAGGACTGGGGGATGGGCAGAGGCTAAGAGGCCCAGGGGCCTATAAAAGGAAACCTTTTTTCCCCAGGTCACAGGCGAGAACAAAGTTTGGACGCCGGGGGCAGGGGTGGGCCCCCAGTACGCCGTGAGATGAGGGGGTGGACTTTCGTAGCCGGGGGGACCAGCCAGAAGGAACTATGCCCCCACTCAAAATTTTCCGTCGAGCGCAGGGCGAACTAGGATTGCCTGGGGTTCCCCCCCGAAGGTCCCCCGGAGCCACGTGGGAAAAAGCCCTTTTGGGGGAAAGAGTGCTGGGACACAGGTTTTTTTCCCCCAGTACTCAGAGGGTGGGAGGGGCACAGCCTTGACGTTCTTCTCGGTGGCCGAAGTGTATCCCGAAGTTTAAAGCGAGAGAAAAATAAAAGGGCCACCTGGCTGGCGAGGATTCAGACGCTGGGCCGTCTGGAGGTTGAAGTTTTGGGTCCGTGAAGACTCGAATGGTGCGGGCCCCCTCCAGCAAAAGCGCCCCTCTCTGTCCCAATTTTAGGCAGCAGTTCTCGACTCCTAGGTGTAGTTGCGTTCACCGCGAGAAGGGCCGGGGAAAACCGCAAGAAACTCTTGCCTTTTGGGCCCTCTGGTCAGGACCGCCCCGCTCCCCGGGAAAAGGCTCCACTTCCAGGTAAAGGGGGCCCATCCCGGGAAGGGCGAACCGGTAGGGCCGAAGAAAAAAGCCATTATTGAGAGAATGCTTCCCAGCTGACGGGGGCCAACATCCGGGTGAACTTCCGGTGAGGCCCGAGGAGCCACCACGAAGAGAAGGGGGGAAAAACTGCCGGAATATTTTCGAACCCCAGAAGCGTTGAATCGCCCAAGACCGACAGGGGGTGGGCCCCTGAGGATCGGGACACTTTTGCTGGGGGCCAATTTCAGAACCCCGGTCGGAGACTTGTACCCCAGGAAAGAAGGCGGCCGGGGGAACCGAAATTCCCATTGGCATTTCAGTCGATTGTTCCCCCAGGCGTCCAGGACCCGGGTTTTTGACCCATGGTCGTCGTCAGGGGAGAAAATCAGAATATGCCAGGTACCCTAGATGCGGTGTACACAAGTCTTGAATACGTCATTGACAAATCCTGGAATTAGGGTGGGGCTTTTCATCCCAAAAGGCATTACGAGGTACTCGAATGGCCCTCCCGGGTGTTGAAGGCTGTTTTTCCCACTCGTCCCCCTCAGAATTCGACGGGTTATAGGCACCGGCCCCGGTCCAATTTGAAAACACCTTGGCTCCACGAAGACGATCAAAAAGCTCCAATTTCAGGGGTAAGGTACGGGGGCTTTACCGTGATCTTTTTAGCCCCCCCGTTCTAAAAAACCGGCCCAAGAGACCCCCTCTTTTTTTGGGCAAAAAAAAAACCCGCCCCGCGGGGGGGAGGACTTTCTAGAAACCTTTTGCCAAATTCTCCTGTATTAAGCCGACATGGCCTGAGGTTTGGGACAACAGAGGGAGACCCGACCCGTGGAGATTTTTCTGGGAAGGAGTCTTTTGGGAAATCATAGGACGATGTGGGGGAGTTCTCAGCCGTTTCCGGAGAAAAAATCGCCAAAAAAACCGGTACTCCCCCGCCCGGGGGGAAGGCTTGACAGGGGGGGCGGGGAAGTGGTAGGCACCGGGCGTGGTACCTCCCAAACTCGGTTCTGGCATTCCGGGCCCCCCAAAGCAGGACTTCGCCTTCTTCCAATCGGCGAGGGGCGTGATTTGCGCCAGGGGAGCCCCAAAAAGGGTCGCCGAAACACGGGACAGGACGGGACCCAATCTTTCTTTATGTAGAGGCCCCCCCAAAGGAGGTCACCACCGGGTTATATACTGGAGGGTTTTAGTGAGGAGCTCCCCACTGACCCAGGGATAACAGCGGCTTTTCCAGGGAAACAGGTATGCGGCCCCCGGGGTTACCTTAGGGTAAGTGAATTCCCGCAACCCGAATCCAGGGAAAGGGAGAAAATCCGGAACGCAGGCCGATTTAAAGCACCCCCCCCTGGCATCATCAAACGTGGAGGGAAAAAACTGAAAATAGGGAAGCCCTTCCCCCCGGCAAAGGGGAGCTTTCCCGGGGGCGGGCGAAGGGGCAAATTTGCGGAATGGGCCGGGGGCGGCGCAATAGAGGCATAGCTTTTTCCCTTTCGACGACGGTTCAGTTCTTTCTCTGTTTAATGGCCCCTCCACTTTCATTGTTCCACCCCCTTTCTTTGGGCGGGGGAAATTTGGGGAAAGCTGGAACACAGGGGCCGGGTGGGAAACCGCCGACGGGACGAGCCCCCTCTTTTTTTTTGGGAAGCTCCTCCTGCCTCTCGCGAACCTATATCGATCGGGTGGCAAGAAAATTAACTCTTCAGGGAGGACGGGGGTTTTTTGCTGCCAAAGCGTCTTTTACCCTGCTGGACAGACCCCTTTTTTAGGTAGCGCAGAGGGCGGCATTGTTCCCCTGGGGTCCGAAGCCAGGGGACGGAATTGAACCGCATATCCCCCCACGAAGACTCCCCTGACAAGGGCCCAAAAGGGGGGGGTCCGGCGGGGGAACACCCCCGGCCCTCGAAGACGGTCGGGAATTTCGGGGAAAAGGGCGTAGGTCCAGTACAGGGGGCTTCCTGTCCCAGGGGGGGTTTCCCAAACCCCAACCTCCCGGGAAAATAACTCACCCAAAAGCCACTTTTTGGGCCTCTCCAGGAAACTGCCCCTTAAACCCCCCGTGCATTGAACACTGAGTAATGAAAAAACCCCGGCAAACTTGGGATCCCCGGCAAAGCTGGGGGGTAGAGGAGCCGAAGCTTTGGGGCCCACGGTGGCCAACGAAATGCAGAAAAAAAGGGGCCCCGGCGGAGGCGGGGACTGCTCTGGATGGAGGAGCTGACGCATCATGGCGGAGGCTGGCCCAAAGCTGCCTTGTTGTGCATTTGTTGCGATTTCTGGGCAAAAATCGTCGTAAGCCCCAAGCTTGGCAGAGGCACCTTGGCGGGATCCTGGGTGGAAACTAACTGAACGGCTGGGGAGTGGTCCGCCGGGCCACCCAAACGATGATAGCTTAAGCCCCCCCAGGGAACGGAATCTAAGTACCCCCGGGTTTTTCACCCCGAGCCCCCCGGGAAAGCGGGATGGGCTTCGCGGCGTGGGCTACCAGGGCGTCCCCCCTGACGTGATTGTTGCGGGGCAGCCGAGGGGCAGCGTGGTACAGAAGGGAGTCCCCAGAGGGGTAGCCCGGGGGAGGCAGAAGGTCAGGACAGGCGGCAAAGGGTTGTGGGGCGTGGACAGGCAGGAAGGGGGGCAGGGGAGGGTTGGAGTCCGGGAAAAAAGAGCGAGGGGGCTGGTACCCGGTAAGGCGGAGTATGCTTTTTGGAACCTTCTCTAGGGGCACGGGGAACATAGACCAGCAAGGGTGATTTTTGGGAAGTAACCCTTAAGAGGGGGGCCTGGGAATTACCCAAAACAGGGGGCTGGCCCTTTAAACCCCCGGGAAGAGCGCGCCCTTTGGGCACGCACGCGGCCTCGGCCGGGAGAGGGGCGCGGGGCGGCACGGGGCGCGGCAGGGAAGTCCACGGGGAGACGCAGCCCCCGGCTCGCCCCGCGGCCGCGGTGGGACCCGGCCCCGGTGGGCACCCGGGGGGGACCCCCGGGTCACCCGCGGCCCCCGGGGCCCGGGGGGCGGCGCAGGGCCTGACACAAAGGAATATATTATTGCTGTAATTTACAGAAAAAAAACCCCCAAAAAAATTATAAATATGACTTCTCAGCCACTATTAAAAATTGTGATGGAGAAATGCCACTTAGAAGCCACATTTCTGTTCCAAAGGACCATAATTATAGCTGTATCTCACAGCAACACGACCTCAGAACCATTGACAATGCGATAACTTCTAAAGATAAAGTGAGTAAATGGAATACGGTGTTGTCATGAAACCTTGCTGTCTTTTACAGTCTCCTCACAGCAAAACCAGCAAAATGAACTGTTGGGAAAAGAGAATAAAAATTGCAGTAAGAAATGATCATTTAAAAAAAAAGTTTTCAAGAGGACCATTTCTGTTTGAAGAGGAATGTGAAGTAGACTGGCAACTAATCGGTGACCTCGGCAATTGGGGCCACAACATCATCAGAGATCCATGCCTGATTCATCTTGATGAAAGTCAATCGATCCACATTATCTGTGGAAAGCCGGATGCGTTTGTCTGTAATGACTCCTCCAGCTGTGCTGAAGATCCGCTCAGATATGACGCTGGCTGCTGGACAGGACAACACCTCTATGGCGTGGCGAGCGAGCTCGGGCCATTCGTCCATTTTGGATACCCAGAAGTCTATTGGGTCCGGAACACATACAAAAACATCGGTGTTGAGACGCAGATAGTCGTGCACCATGATCTTAAGCTGGTCTCTGTGTGTTGGATGTGTGCTCTGCATTGCATGCGTTGGTGAGGTGGTAAATAAAGATTGCCAGAGGTCACCCATTAGGCTTCTGCCACCTTGCCTGTTGCTGCTGCTGCCGCTACGGCTACTTGGCACTCTACTGCTGTCACGTCGCTGATGTTGTTCCACCGTGACATTAGAAGAACGTGAAGCAGACGCAACAGATGTCTCCAGTTGATCAATCAGCAAGGTCTCCATTTCCTGCATTTTACTCTCTATTTGAGTGGGTGGAAGAAAAGTGCAGAGTTTTGTTTTATACCGGGGATCCAGGAGGGTGGCCACCCAGTAACTGTTGTTCATTTTGATGGCCTTAATGCGAGGATCATGTTGGGGAAAATGGAGCATCCAAGCACTCATGTGAGAGATGGAGCCTTGATTTCTCAAGCCTCTGGGTCGAGGGGCACTAGCAAACTGATCTTCCTCATCTTCCTCCTCCGCCTCAAATTCGCGCCAATCTCTTTCCAAGGCAGGGACGTCGGTAATGTTGGTGTCCAGGAATATCTTCTCCTCCTCCTCCTCCGCTTCCTCCGGCACAGCTTCAACACAGCCCTGACTTGCCTCAGATGATGCACCCTGAGAGCTGATGCGCCACCTTGCACTAGCCCTGGACCCCGAACCACTGCCTAATGAAGACCGATAAAATTGAGAAACTGTCGGGTCTTGTGGATTCGACGAGAAAAGGCCCGTTTCCGCATCGTGTCCGTCTCCTCCGTCGCGGCGGGGCCTGAGTTTCAGAGTTCCAAGCTTC
>JAODAL010039464.1:0-37977 GCA_025379985.1 Phyllomedusa bahiana | reverse complement strand
TTTCGCCCGAATTTGCGCACCCCGGCGCGTAATTACGGCCCGAAAAAAGGCCCCTTTTTTTAACCGTGTGAACATCCCTTTGTGTGAGATCTCGCAGCGCAGTTTCATCAAGCACAGTGAGAGCAGTGTGAGGGCGGCTGGCTCCGGACTTTTTTCGGCGGTGCGTCACAGAACCCCCCGGTTTGTTGGCTTCATTCTGCCTGTCTTTGGGTTACTCCTTTCTTCCTCCAGAGTTCTTTGCCCCAGAAACACCATGTGTCACGCCTTTTTAATTAAAAAAACGTTGTTCCCCCAAATTCCCCCCAAACTTGACTTTTTTCGAATCAAAGTTTTCTGAAATTTAAATTTGAATTCCCTTGTTGAATCGTTCGCCCATCTCCAGAGGCGTAACTTCAAGCTCTTGGGCCCTACTGCAAAAAGTGTAATGGGGCCCCCAGTTACCATGACCTTTTATTACTGTATCTTCTTTGTGGCAGAAAGGTTCTGGGCCCGGGGCTGCAGGGCCCGGTAAAAATGCTTACCGCTGCCCCCTATGTACGCCCCTCCCCCATCTTTCCCAAATTTAATATATGTAAAAATTTTTGTGTATTCTTTTCGTGTCTATTATAGTTTGTGTATTTTTTCAAAACAAAAAAAAACTGGTTTTGTGCAAAAAGGCCCAAACATACAAAGGGACTTTTTTGTACATTTATTAGATGAATGGGGCCCTATGGGTATATTCAACATATGTGGTAGGAACTCCTATAAATTGACTGTCAATTAAACTGTCAAACATTTCCTATCTTAAATATTATATGTTCTGTGTAAAAATTTTTTTCCCGAAGCAAATTTTCCCCGATCAAACTTTTTGTGACATTTTGCCTTGGGAATTTTGAAAATTCTTTTTTAAATTTTTGTAGACCTAAAAATGGTTTCAGAATCAAAAATAACCCCTTAGGTTATAACCGATATGTCCTATCTGCACATATTGGGGTATATACTTTTATGTAGACACTTCTTAAAGTTAAATCTTGCCAGCAGTATTGTTAGCAATCTTATTAATCCACATCGTATGGCTACTAACTAAAAATGGTAAGATAAAATTTGGAATTTATAATGGCTCCTAGAAAGTTTCTGTAGACACATATAACCAGAGCTAAATGCTAACACTGCTTCAGTCTGATAATTTCATACTTCTGCCTTAGCAAAAGCTTTATTCCAATATATCTTCCTGCATTTTGTTCTGGCAGATAATCCATAGCGATTTAAAGGAAAAAAACTGGCGGATATTGCTGAGCCCATTCCAGGGCAAGAAGTCGCTAAAGGTCAAGGCATGAATAAATGGCTATGGTTGTCAATCACCCTATGCTGTTTATTCAGCCACATGCACCTAATAATATGCTGGAGAGCTTAGAAGTATGAGTGGGGTATGTTCTTTTGATATCTTACAATGATGGATGTCATAGTCAGTAAGATGTTATAGGATAAATAGTATGTTATAGATCAATATTAGTTCAGTAATAGGATCTCTCATTGTCATTAGCTGAAGCAAATGACAATGTTCCATGTAGTATTATTCCTATAAGCACTATCTGGAGTATAGGATGCTTTATTAATACTTCACAGAATTTAATTTTGCTAGGACAGATGATGAAGTGATACAAAACACTGAAATGATTATGATTTTCAAATTGGAATTCAAAATTTGTCACCAAAGACTTTTTCATTAGAATTCCACCTTGGCAAGTGGCATAGAGACCTCCATGATTAATTCATCACATGAGATTAGAACAGTCTGCTCATAGTTTCCTTTGGGCATTTCTTTTGGTGTGAAGTATGAAAGATTCCACACATATATGAGGATCTGATTTATATGCTGCAGGCTATGTAGTAACTACAGTTTCATATGTTCCTTTGCTAAATTATTTATTGCAGTTTTATATTTTAGATTACATTTAGCATAACAAAAATTACAGATTTTTGTAGTTTTAAATATTTTACCATAATAATTAGAATTACAAAACAGTCATTATTAATAAAAGTCCTATCTGAAGTATATACATATACCATGAATCGGAATAGACCAAAATAGATTGTTTGCTCTAGGGCTCTTAAGGCTTCTCCTTTGGGAGACCATTGGCTTTTGTAGGGAATTTTACCGGCCAGGCACCCTCTCCTAAAGAAGAACTAATTTGCATATCTAGGGCCCTTAGCATACATGCAATTATGTAAGTGGAATTTGTGCAAGCAAGAAAGATAATTCTACTCAAGTAGTATGTTAATTCTAATTATCCACCACTATCCACTCTACCCTATCAAAATACTCAGTTTAAGTAAATCTTAAGATTGAATATTCTGTTCTGCACTTTTACGCAACTTGTATTCACCTAAGATTTCCTTGTGCAAAACTTAAAGGGGTTTTCTCAGCACAATGAATAGCCTTAAACATTTAGGTAAATGTTTTGGCTAGATTCTGTAGCTGACTGTGTAATAGTATGGTGAAAACACCCATTTAAGCTAAGGTTTAGTCAGATATACAGAACAAAGTGGTTATTAGTTTAATACCCTAATAGTAGTCCTAGTCAAAATAAAGTGTAACACTAATAATGCACATTTTGTAAATACATAAATCTAATAATGAAAAAAAACTAAACCGATCATAAATAAATTGCATCAATATCAGATTAAAACAAAGAATAGACGTGCACAAAAATGGAGCAGTTTAGGATTCTTAAAAATGAACACCTTAGGCCCCATTCACATCACGTCTCTAACCCTGGATTATAGTACCCATGGGGATAACGTATGAAATGTATCTTGATGGATACTGCAGTTGGGCCTTGATGGGGCCACAGAGATCTTTAGGGCATAAAAGCATGCTAGACCCTGCCATGCTATCCATCGGGATACATTTTTCACAGAATCCTGATGGATGTTATGATTAGGGACAAGAAATGTGATCTGAAAGTGACCTTAAACACCCATTAACTAGATTCATAGATTGCATTGAATTTGCACTAAATATTTGAACCAAAGTACAGTAAAATTATAAAAAAAAGCCATGTACTTACAACATAAACAGATCCACAGTAGCTAATAAGCCTTACCCATTGTATAGATACAGTGGAACTTTACTTCTACACATTGGGTGAAATCCATGGATTTGATTGTGGATTTCTAAGCTGCTTCAACTGTGTAATATTTATATGAAAAATGGATTGAGCTTAAAAGGGGTTGTCCAGCCATTTTATTTAAAATAAATTTGTGCTGCTGCTCTTGTAAAATTAAAAAAAACGTACCCATCTTTATATTCACTTCCAGTCCTGCACTGAAGGAGTCTCCCCCACTCGTTTGTTTAGTACCTGCTCCTTGTGTTCAGCTCATCATCACTTCGGTCACTGATAGGCTGCAATGTTAACATTTCCTGACATCACCAATCCGTAGTGAAATAAATGCATGTGACCACTGCAGTCAATAAGTGACTGAAGCAATGACAAGCCAATCACTGTAAGCCAAAAGTAAACAGAAGAGTGGAGGGATCCCCGTATCAACACTGGAACAGATGGGTACAAAAGTGAGTATGCGTTTTTCTTTTAGTTTATTACTGCAGTAAGACACATTTATTTTATTTAAAAAAGGTGGAAATTCTCTTTCAAGGACAGGTTTGAATGCAGCTAAATCCCATTCTCCCATCTTTGTCATGAAATTAAAGGGGTTGTTTTACTAACGACTTTCACAGGCATCTTGAGCTTTTTCTCTCTTACAGCTTCAAATCCAGGGGCTTGTTTCCCCTTGCTGAGGAGTGGTGACAACATCATTCTGTGTGAGCAGGGGAAGGGAGAGGATGTCACAGCTCTACAGAGCTCCTGCAGTGGTCATTTCTCATGCCTGGAGAGCTGTCACCTCCCTCCACAAGCTCCTTGTATCCAGAACACCTGCATTGGTGTAAACAGTTATACATACAGCCTGAAAGGATGAAGGAAATGTGAGAAATGCACTCCACTCCCCCCCTCTGTTATCAGGCAGGAGATAGAGGGGGACAAAGTATATAAAACTGTGTTTTATGGGTGTGTTATATCTGGGAGCTAAAGTGTAATTGTCCAGATCCTTCATATACAGCTGTCACTATGAGAGGAGCAGAGAGGAGATCAGGCAGTCATTATTACACAGCTCAAAGACAGTGAAAGACAATGAGGACACAGCCAGCACAGAAAGCAACTTTCATTTTCACACAGCTTAGAGGGAAGAGTGCAGGAAGAAAATCACAGCACAGGGAGCGTGTCCCGAACCCAGGCTGCAGAATTAGCTCTAGACACCCACAGATTCGCTTATAGCAGCTACACTAAGGGGCACATGTATGAAAACTGTCTAGGTCTAAATCTCACTTCGTTGCCCATAGCAACCAATCAGAACGCCCCTCTCATTTTTTCAGAGCAATATATGAAATGAAAGGGGCACTCTAATTGGTTGCTATGAGCGAAAAAGTGAGATTTAGACCTAGACAGTTTTCATACATGTGGCCGTAAATAATTAAGGTAATACAAGCCAATTGCAAAGGGGCTTATTTTTACTGTCCCCATCATTACAGATATGGTCTTTGTAGTGAGAAAACCCCTTTAAGCTAAGAAGCTGGTTGGTGTATGCATGGATCACCCACCTGATAGGCGTTTAGTTGTCCCTTTGTGTGCAGAATTATTATAAAAAGAACTAAGGCAGTACATATTAAGGGCTAATAGAAAATTAATTTGAGAGATAAAGTATTAAAATATGTTCATGCCCTATACCACCTTAGCTCTTAGATTCCTGAAAACCTGAAGACTGGAATTAGCAAACATTTACTGTATCTTTGGGCTTTACATTGGGCAACATTTACACTGGTCAATTCTGAAGATGTAAAAGTTTACCATGCTTATTGGCTTATATGCCCGATAGGCCAAAAGTTTACCTATTTCTCATACACAAAAAAGAATACATACTTTTGCCTAAACTGTATTGAAAAATGTAGTCAACTTTGCTTTTCAATACAACCATATGTTAAAAGCATTTGCTTGACATTTTAATTTCAAGTTTAGATGCAGTTTTATATATACAGTGGGGAAAATAAGTATTTGATACACTGCCGATTCTGCAAGTTTCCCCACCTACAAAGAATGGGAAGGTCTGTAATTTTTTATTGTAGGTACAGTTCAACTGTGAAAACAAAAATTCAGAATCACATTATATGATTTTTAAATAATTAATTTGCGTTTTATTGCATGAAATAAGTATTTAATACAATAGAAAAACAGGACATAATATTTTGTACAGAAACCTTTGTTTGCAATTACAGAGAACAGAGATTTCCTATAATTCTTGACCAAGTTTGCACACACTGCAGCAGGGACTTTGACCCACTCCTCCATACAGATCTTCTCCAGATCTTTCCAGTTTCGGGGATGTTGCTGGGCTACATTGACTTTTCAGGTGTCAGGTGGTCTATGCAGCCCTAGTCGTGATAGAGTGAGAGAAGCTGAGATGTGATATACATGGCTTTATATGATTTGGAGCAGGTTTTATGAGTAAAAAGCAGAGGAGATCCGTGAAAAGGAAACTGAAGGTACTGCTGACTCTGCCCACATTGAGTAATTGACAGTTTACTCTGAAGATGCACTGATGCAGGGAAAGCTGTCAATTATTGTATGTGGGCAGGGTAAGCAGGACTCCTTTTATATCTTAAGGAGTCCAGTCAGCATTTTCTTTGCTTTTTACTTAAAAATCCTGCTCTAAATCATAAAATCTTATTTATCACAGAGCTCAGCTTCTCTCCCTCTATCATATCATACTCTCAGAGAAGCTAACATAAACCACCTGACAGATTCCCTTTAAGTAGCTTCTTTATTCCACTTCAGGTCATAACTTGTAGACACAAGCAAGGAGCAAGACCAACGGCTGTTTCTCACAACAACGCTATTTTTCAAGCCCCCCCTGATTTATATACTACAACTTTTTCTGTGTTATTAATTTATATGGGAAAATGAAGTACATACAGTCAGTTTGATATGGCCATTAACAGTTGGCTTAGACTTCAGTATTAATTTCTTTGGTGGAAATACCATAAACAATCTTCAGATCAATGAATGCAGTAGAGGCAATAAAAAAGTGAACAAGGTAGCATGTTAAATCAATAGGAATATTACCTTAGAAGAAAAGTTCTATTGAAAATATTCTCTTTACAATACCTTATCGTAAAATCTCTTTGAAACAGTTGTTCTCCAGGCTCTGCTATATTGAGCTGAAGGATTGAATAAATAGTGATTTTTCCCTGTACCTTAGCCAGCGTAAGCTCCCGGACTGTGAATGTTGCACAGCTAGGTGCATGCTTTAGATCCCTATCTAGACCCTGGCTTATAAATCAGAACAAATCATTGAGTCAAATGTAGTCACTGCCACAAATGTACTAAAAACATGGACCAGCTGCTGTTTCCCATCTTCTGGTCACCACAGGACTGCAAAGGATGCCGAGAGGCTAAATCCTGAAGATTCTAAGAAGAACATGTTAGGGAACATTTAAGTTCAATTTAAAGCAGACTAAACAGTTCTGATCTTGGAAATTTCCAGCTGGACAACATGCTAGATATTTCAGAAATTTTAAGGCACATTTAGGTAAATGTAAGATTTTTATTTACAATCCTTAAACAGTTTATATTCACCAGCAGCATTATTTAGCCTTATAACAGCATTCTAATTCCATTCTGGGATACTAACTTTCTGGATCAGAACACTTTATTCCTGGCTTCATCCATAGCCACTGTCTAGTATCTTCTTCCTTCTAAGTCTGCTCCTGCTCCCCTAATAATCACTGTTGCTAGGCAGACAAAGCAAAATGAGTGAACAGCAAAGAACAAATAGAACAGTTATAACATCATCACATCTGTCCCCTTCTTATAGAATAAAATGCAACCATTATAAATGGGCAATAAATCAAACGTCCATATTGAGATGTAAGTTTTACTGCAGAACATAATCCACGAGGTGACTTAGTAGCTTCTGAATCATTCTTGTTGGAGAGCACCGAGATATCTCATTATCAGATAAAGTCTGTGAAATTTCATCTCCTGTTGGTGTTGCTGAACCAGTTGTAGCAGTAACTATGGTACTTTTGCCTTGTACGACTTGAAAGGGTTCAGGATAATATGGGGATGATAATTTGTCACTGGGTCTAAGCCTTTTAACCAGGTCCCAGTCTTGTAACCAGGTTCCAGCTGTTTGCAACAACGCTCTTATACACATATCTCTAGATCCTTTCTTTTGCAATGGAATCATTGAGAATGAATGGAGTCTGGAAAAAGCTATTGGGATGTTTCTATGTTTAATTTGCAAAGGCTTCTTAAAAACACAGTTGCTGGTGGAGTTCCTGTAGTGGGGTGTACTGTCTAAGGAATCTGTATAATTCTTGTTCTAAATCATTGTGTTCCCTGGTAGCAATCCTAAGAGTTTTGTTGATGGATTGCATGAAGCGTTCCACCTAGCCATTGGCCTCAGGCCAATAAGAATTTAATTGTCTGTAGATGAAACCAGGATAAGTTGCAAAAGACAAAGTCTGCACTATTGAAAGGCGGTCTATTGTGGGTATTTACTGTTTTAGGTATGCTATAGACAGAGAAGATCTTGTCCAATTGGTATAACAGCTCTTGCAGAGGTGGTGGAAACAGACTCAATGACTGGAATCTTGAGTGATCTGGCAAAGTGCAGAAATCAACACTAACACCAGTCCATGGACTTTCGGGCAGGGGTGCCACTTGTATTGGTGCTTGACAAGGTATATATGTTTCAATTAGAGCTTCCATTTTTTTTTGGTTAGTCCTGGACACCAGGACCTGAGCAAGGAAAGCAGCTAGTTTCTGCATACAGGAGGCATCTTGAAGTTGTCATCACCAACAAAGGCTTTTGTACCCAGTATTAACCCCTTCTTGACACCTGGCTCTAAGTTTTTTTTCCTCCTTGCATTCTAAAATAACTTTTTTATTTTTCCAACTACATAGACATGTGAAGGCTTTTATTTTGTGAGACAATATGTCATTGATCATACAGTAGAATACACTAGGAAACTGAAAAAAAATTCTAAGTGGGGCAAAAGTGAAAAAACATACTTGTGCCGTGCGAGGGGTTTGTTTTAATGGTGTTCAATCTTCGGTATAAATGATTATTTATTTATATTCTTCAGGTTGATATGATTGTGGCAGTACAAATATGTAGGTTTTTCTTTATGTTTTAGAATTATAAAAAAAATAAAAACATATTCAATTTTTTTTTAAAAATTTACTTTTTGTAATTGTCACCTATAGACCTTTTGTGGGCTAAAGTGTAATTTTTATTGGTACCATTTTCAGATGGATGCGACTTTTTGATCACTTTTTATTACAATTTTAAGGGGATGTGAATTACCCCAAAAAAAATAAATTTTGGCATTTGGAATTTTTCTTTGCCTTTTTCTCCTACTAATTTTTATACTTTTCACATTGATTCCCCCTAGGGTACTTGTATAAACAATGCAGAAGATGGCCATCAGGAAATGGTAAAATGGAAGACATGCCAACACTGGAAGACTTCCAACCACCATGTTAACCTATCAGCACCAGCATAGTTTCTCATTCATAAGGGGTAAACAGCAGGAAACAGAGCCAGCTCCATTCCCTGTTGTTATCAGCGGGTGTCAGCTGCAATTAGCAGTTGATACCAGCCTTTTATGTAGCGGGATTGCTGAGTAATTCTGCTATGTACAGCCCTACCTGCACCATGATATATGGATACGTCATGTGCCCGAATAAGGTTAAATAGATTTCAAGTCAATATTTTTTCCCTGTGTCATTTCACATTATTACACGTAACTGGTACCTTGTTACCGACATCTGGTGAGAATTTCATGACAAGCACTTTTACAAATATATTTATTTAGAAAATTGGTCATGTGTTCAATGCTTATTTAACCCGCTATATATGAATATTAATGGGACAGGAGGCTGAGGTAAGAGAAGATTGCACTTTCCACCTATAAGATCTATCACAAAGTTTCATGTATTACAAGGTTTATTTGTAATACATGAAAGCCCCCAAAATGACAAGCCTATTTTTCCTCCACCATACCTTTTTTTATTTTTTTTATTTATATCTATGCATGAGAGCTTTTTTTTTTTTTTTGCAGGACAAGTTGTATTTGGTATAACTTAAAGTACTATATAACATATGGATATAACATATGGTAACCCCCTCCTCCAAAAAACTCTCTCTGCAGAGAAATGCACCATGTTTCATTTTTATTCAGATCACTGTGCAACATAAATAACATATTACATTTCTTCTACAAAGGTTCCAGTGACACCAAATTTATTTAGTTTTCGTAACGTTTTAATACTTTTAAAACAATAAAAAAAAACTATACTTTAAGGGGTAAAAACGGCTCTAGAGTTTAATTTCAACCCTAACAAAGGCGACAAAATGAGCTTAACACACACCTAAAACATTCCCCACATCCAGGAACACCAATGCAATCATTGGTACTCACTGATGCTACTGATGTACTCACTGATGCTAACTGCATTCTAGCAGTCAAATCGGTAACAAAGATGATTTACAACATTATAGAGATACTTATGTTTTTGGGCAACAAGGCAAAGAAACACAGGTACAAAATAATACTAAAAAATAAAGGAACACATATAAAATGTGTAGTTCAGTTTTAAAAATAAAAAGTCCAAAACTTATTTTATGTGCTCACTTCCTTGCTTTCTGCTTGGCACATTGGTATAACCTGTGCACACATCCAATAAAACCACATACTCCATCAAAGTGGGAATGGACTACTTGTAATGTTTCAATTAGGGTGAGCTGGAAGAACAATCTCTTTTTCTCTATCAACCCATGAGGAGGTCACTTTATTACTCTTGCCCAATGCCACCTACCTTTTATACAATGCTACCTACCTATTCTGAAGTATTATGGAACTCATATAAAAGATGGTAGGTCTTGTTTACATATGTATCAGAGGTGTAAACAGAACAGTTTACCGATAGATGTGAATGGTGCAAGACAGACCCCAATGCAGTTTCTATTGCTTTAATGAAAAAAATAGTTCAAATTACAGCGCTATTTTTTCTGTTATTCCCGACGGAACGTGATACACAAGTGTAAACTTAGGATCACATGTATGAAAACTGTCTAGGTCTAAAACTGTTTTTGTTTCCTATAGCAACCAATCACAGCTCCTCTTCTATTTCATACAGTGTTCTGAAAAAATGAACGGGGCACCATGATTGGTTGCCATGAGCAACAAAGTAAGTCTTAGACCTAGACAGTTTTCATACATGTCCCAAATAACCTGACACTGACAAGCTACCTTTTATAAGTGATATTGGATCCTGACAATCAGTTAGGTACCAAACATGACCTACCACATGTAGTCACCACAAAAACACCAATATCAATGTGTGTGAAGATCTAAACTTTTAGGACGACATGTATGAACCTGACGCCAACTCGCCAGTTCTACTTCTGTTCCGACAGTATGTATGAGAGTGTCTTACAGAACATTATATGTCCCGTTCTACACCAAGTAGAGTCATTGAAGATATGAATTTATACAACAGTTTTTCCGCATTGTACGACTCCCCGACATCTTTGGT
This sequence comes from Phyllomedusa bahiana, assembly GCA_025379985.1. Lineage (NCBI taxonomy): Eukaryota > Metazoa > Chordata > Amphibia > Anura > Hylidae > Phyllomedusa > Phyllomedusa bahiana. Next base: position 27,340 of record JAODAL010039464.1, on the reverse strand, counting down.
GCATTCAAAAGTGTTGCGTCTGGCGCAAAGAATGCACCAAGTTTTGGCGCATGACAGTTCATATGTCAACAGAACAGGGCTACAACAGTTTGGCTCAAAGCACGCTAAAAAAATGGCACAGCCCTATTCATATATATGGCCTTTAGGCTTTTGTACTTGACTGAAAGCTTGAGACATACATTCCAGGGCTCAGGTAATAATACAAATATTCTAAGAGGAACCCTTCAGAATCATATTTTATAATGAAACATACAGATCTAATCAAAGTAAACTTGACAAATAATGCACTATGATATGCATTGCACCAGATTATTATTTCAACGTTTACAGTGGTTTTCAGTGAAAAGTAACGAGCCGGACCGCCGCCCCCCGGCCCCCTAGGGTAGGCGCGGCATGACCCGGCACGCTGGGCGCATGCAAATGAGCTGGGCGGCCGCGCGCGCGTGTTGGGGGCGGAGCCTAAGCGCGGAGGTCTGGGAGACCTCCTCTTCCGCCCAGGGATTCAGTGGCGCGGCGCCAAGCAGCAGTGTGGACGCCCGTGACGCTCGCTCCTTCCGTAATGGTGGACGAGCACGTGGACCTGCTGCGGCAGCTCATTGCAGCTAGAGGAGCAGACTGGGTGCGGGCTGCGGCTCAGGAGGCAGAGGGGGCAGCGGCGCGAACGGAGAAAGGTGACAGCTGCAGCGTGGGAAGAAGAAGGAGGAGGGCTCGCCCTCCGCAAAGGCTGAGCCCTGACACCACTCCCCGGACTCGTCGTCGCCAGCGGAGCCCCTCTAGGGACCCTCCGGGCCGGGTAGGAGCGCGGCCAGCGGGTGGTCGTGCCCCCCGGGCTGGGAGGAATCCAGGTAGGCCGGCGAGTCCTGCGGGGGGCAGCAGGCCCGTGGGCCAGCCTGGCACAGGGTCAGCTGCTGCTCCAAATCGACGCATGAGGTCCGTGGTAGCGGTGCCCCCGCCTGGCGATGCTCCGGCCAGGGGGGTAGCCAGTCGACAGACGTCATCCAGAGGGTGCCCACATTCGCCGGAGAGCGTGGGGCGGACATGCGAAGTGGACGGGTGGCAGACGGCTGGCCCAGGCGGTTCGGATCTGGAGGAAGCAGCATCACTGCCGAGGGCATGGCAGTCACCGGCACGTTCTCAGCGGCCTGCGCCGGTCGGCCTCCCCCTCCTGGGGTTGGAAGGCCTGGACCCGGGCCAGAGGGCGGCGGCGGAGGATGGGAGACGCTTCAGGAGCAACGTGCAAAATTCCGGGACAACGGCTGGTGGGTTCACAGCCCCCACGCAGCCTGGTGAGTGTGTCTCTTTGTCATGTTCGTTTCCGCCTATTTTGAGGGGTTTAGTAGCAAGCGGGGGTCAGGGTGGCGTAGCATTGAGCCCGGCGGGCTCAGTGGGGGGCCCCACGAGCGGGGCGGGGTAACCCGGGGGGTTGGCGGTGGCTCTGCGTGAGTTGCTGGGGCGTTTTGAGGACCGAGGAGGGGGGGGGGGGTCGCCGGCAGATGCCTGGGTTTCGCAGAGTTCGATCGGAGCTGGTCCGGGAGTACCTGAAGGGTCCGGGAGAAGACCTGCAGGCAGGTCATCTGGGGCGAGTGTCACGGTTTCAGTGCAGACAGAAAAGGAATCACAAGACAGCGCCAGGTTGGACGACCGGGCCAGGGGCGAGGTTTACGTTTGCTTTGAGGGCCCCCTTGGTGCTCATTTGAAGCAAGAGGTTAGGCATTAGATAACGAAGGATGAATATGTGGAGATCTTTTCCCTTTTGCCCCTTGAGAAGTTTAATCTGGACAAGGGCAAAAAGGAGGAGAGCAAGAAAGAGGAGGAGGAGAAGCGTCGTTGGCGGTTGATTCCACAGACATTCACAAATTGGTTACAGGCCTTTGCTATATTAGCGAGTGTCATTGGGGAGAAGGCGCCGGAAAACTGTTCGGCGTTATTCTGCTACATGGACTCGATAGGGGAGGCGTATCGGGCTTATGGGGGAATGGCTTGGCTTCGTTATGACGAGCAATTCCGGCAGAGAAAGGTGGTCCATCCTTATATAAGGTGGGACCATAAGGACATTGGCCTGTGGCTTCGGGTGATGGCTCCAACGAAGTTTGGGCAGCCCTTTCAAGGGGGGGCCGGGTCCACCGGCCAAAGTGGATTGGCAGGAGGATCCGGCGCGGGTGGCCGGGGGGGGGGGCCCAGAAGGGAGGAGCGTGTTGGCAGTTCAATAGTGGCCAATGTAAGTTTGGTTCGGGCTGCCGATTTAAACACGTCTGCTCGTTGTGCGGGGGCGCGTCCCATCCGGTCTCCAAGTGTTTCAAAAAAGGGCGAGCAAAAGGGAGTGGTTCGGGTGGCCAAGGGGGAGACGCCGGTGAAGGTTCTCGCGATGGCGCCGTATCTGGCCAGATATCCGGATAGGGAGGGGGCGCGGTTGTTGGGTGACGGTTTTGAGCGGGGGTTCTGGATTCCCCCTCCGGGGCATGTTGTACCTTTTTCTTTGCGGAATCTGAGGTCGGCGAGGGAACACCCTTCGGTAGTGTCAGAAAAACTGGCGAAGGAGGTGGCTCTGGGGAGGATGGCGGGGCCTTTTGTGGAACCCCCTTCCGGATCTAGTGGTGTCGCCCTTGGGGGTGGTGCCAAAGAAGGAATCAAACAAGTTCCGGCTCATCCATCATTTGTCATTCCCATAGGGGCAATCGGTTAATGATGGGATTGCTCTGGAATTGTGTTCGGTTGTGTACACTTCTTTTGATTGAAGCGGTTGCCTCGTTCGGCGATTCGGGTCGGGGTCGTTGATGGCAAAGACGGACATTGAGTCCGCATTTCGATTGTTGCCAGTTCGTGAGGAGAGCCTGCGGTTGTTAGGTTGTTCTTGGGAGGGCCAGTTTTTTGTTGATCGTTGCCTTCCAATGGGTTGCTCTGTATCGTGCGCTTATTTTGAAGCGTTTAGCTCGTTCTTAGAATGGGTGATGCGGGATGTTTCCGGTTTGGGGTCCATCATTCATTATTTAGACGATTTTCTTTGCGTGGGCCCGACGGGCTCCCCGGTGTGTGGGTCGCTGCTGCAAACAATGCGGTGGGTGGCGGATCACTTTGGGGTTCCCCTAGCGGCGGACAAGACGGAAGGCCCAGATACTTGTATGAAGTTCCTGGGTATTTGTATCGATTCCATTAAAATGGAATGCAGATTACCCGAGGATAAGCTGCAGGTGTTGAGGTTTGAGGTGCGGAAGGCGTGTCATCTCCGTAAGATACAACTGAGGGAGCTGCAGTCCTTGCTGGGAAAATTGAATTTCGCCTGCAGGATTATGCCTATGGGGCGAGTGTTTTGTCGGCGCTTGGCGGCAGCTACGTCGGGTATCATGAAGCCTCATCACTTTGTGCGCCTGACTAGGGAGCACAGGGAAGACCTGGAAGTTTGGGCGGAGTTCTTGGTCAGCTACAATGGTCGGTCCATTATCCTAGGGGAAGAACTGTCGAACCAGGAGATTGAGATTTTTACTGATGCGGCGGGCAGCACCGGGTTTGGAGCAATTTGCGGTGATAGGTGGTGTGCGGCCTCTTGGCCGGCGGAGTGGAGCGGACTGCCGGTGATTCGGAACTTGGCCTTTTTGGAGCTGTTTCCAATTGTGGTGGCGGTGGAGTGATGGGGGGAGCAGTTCCGTAACCGGAAAGTCCGTTTCTTTTGTGATAATCTCGGTGTGGTTCATCAATAACCTTACCGCGTCGTCTCCTCCGGTGGTGCGTTTATTATGGGTGCTGGTGCTGCGCTGCCTAGAATTAAATTCCTGGGTGCGGGCGGAACATGTACCGGGTGTTAGGAATTCGGTGGCTGACTCTCTTTCTCGATTGCAGTGGGACCGGTTCCGGAATCTTGCGCCGTCGGCTTCAGTGTGCGGGGAAGAGTGCCCGAATCACCTTTGGGCCGTGGCCTTCGAGACGCCAGCCGCCTGATTCGGTCTTCGCTGTCAGGTGGGACGTGGGCCGCGTACGAGGCAGTGTGGGTGCAATGGGCCGACTGGATCAGGATGTTGGGGGAGGTGTCTTCGGATGAGGATCGTATAGGGGCCTTGTTGTGTTTTCTGGCAAAATGCCAGAAGGAAGGGTGGTCAGTGTCTAGGGTGTCCAGATTTGTGGCGGGGTTGGCCTTTGGGTTCAGGATGCGGAGGCTACGGGACGTGACGAAGGACTTTGTCGTGTCCCGAGCCTTGCGGGGTTCTAAAAAAGGGCGGACCAGCAGAGATACCAGGAGGCCAGTGGTCTTTGCGCTCCTGGAGCGGCTGGGGTCGGTTTTGGAGGAGGTTGCTTCATCTGGGTACGAAGTGACTTTATTTCGCCTGGCATTTGCTCTGGCCTTTTTCGGGGCCCTGAGAATAGGGGAGCTGGTGTCCCCTAGTCGGTGCAAAGGGGGAGGGGTCCAGGATGAGGATGTGGAGGTTAGCGGGGGTGAGGTTAGATTTTTGATTCGGCGATCTAAAACGGACCAGGCAGGCAAGGGAAAAAGAGTGGTCTTGAGGTGGGTTCCTGGGGCCTTAATGTGCCCAGTAGAGCGAGTGTGGGCGTTTCGGGCCTTGCGGAGGGTCTCTTGCGGGCCGCTCCTGGTTCACGAGGATGGGTCTTTCGTGTCGCGATTTCAGTTCACGGCAGTTTTTAGGAGATGCGTGGTGGCATTAGGGTTAGACCCAAAGGGTTTCGCACCGCACTCATTTCGAATTGGGGCAGCCACAGAGGCTGCGGGCTGGGGTTTGAGCCCGGAGGTAGTGCGCAGGATAGGGCGCTGGGAGTCCGATCGGTACAGACTTTATGTCCGCCCACATTTGGTGACATGAAGTTGGGGGATAAAGGAGGGATGCAGGACGGAGGGTTTGTTTTTCATGTGTTGTGGTTTTTTGTTTTATCATTATAGAACATTCCCCTCTCCTCGTCTGGATCCTGGGTCACTCGTACGTCTATTGGGGAGCGGAGCGGGCGGAGCTTCGGCCGACTGGGCGTCAGTTGGGGATACCGAGGAATGTGGCGTCAGTGCGGTGGTTGGGAAGGCGAGGTATGCGGTGGATGGGGGTTGTGCCCGAAGTCATGCGCTTTGCGGCATTGGTTAGACCTCCGGATGTCCTGGTATTACATGTAGGGGGGAATGATTTGGGTTTAGTGACCTCTAGGGAGCTGATTCGTAGTATCAAGGGGGATTTTTTGCGTTTGTGGGCAGAATTTCCGGAGATGGTTGTGGTATGGTCGGACATCGTGTACCGACATCACTGGAGGGGAGCTCGCTCTGTGGATAGTTTAAATCGGGCGAGAGTAAAAGTGAACCGGGCGGTGGCAGGTTTCGTGGCCAGGAATGGTGGTGTGTTCATTCGGCATATTGAGTTGGAGTCGGGTGAGAGGAATTTGTGTAGATCAGACGGGTTCACCTGACGGCAGTGGGCCTTGATTTGTGGGCGTTAGGTATACAGGAAGGCATCGAGAGGGCAATTGGCTTGGTGGGGGCCTCGCATGCATGAGGTTTCATGGCATGCTCGTGGTGGCGGCAGGGGTGCTTGGAGTTGGATGAGGAGTTTGGGTGATGGAGTCATTAGGTATATGACTTCCTCAGTTTTTGGTCTACGTTGACCCGGCCTGGCGAAGGTGGGGCTCTTTCAGGCTGGTATCCCTGGAGAGCGAATTGGGTGAGCCATCTAGTATGGCTTTTGGACCTCCGAGTCAGTGGAATGCGGCTGGGGGTAGGATGCTTTGTCCCTTCGGGGATTTTTGGTCGCCAGGTCGTTTTTAGCTCCAAGGACCTCTGCCCCAGTGGGAATGGCACGTTGTTGCCTGGTTACGTTGGGTTGAGTTTTGGTTAATGTGTATGTATTTATTAGATGGTTATTTATGTATATATATTTATATGCAAATAAAGTTGTATGTTGTATTTTTGTTAATAAACGGCTGCTGTGGCCATTTCATTCCAATCGGTGGTCGGAGTATTTATTTCACGAAGGCTGGTCACGAGCAGCGGGTAAGAGGTGAAAGGGAGGGGGTTCTGGGGGTTTGGGGGGGGATGGTTGGTTTTGGCGCAGAGCAAGCCTCAGTGGTGCTCAGGGTCAAGTAACGCGCCGGACCGCCGCCCCCCCCGGCCCCTAGGGTAGGCGCGGCATGACCCGGCACGCTGGGCGCATGCAAATGAGCTGGGCGGCCGCGCGCGCATGTTAGGGGCGGAGCCTAAGCGCGGAGGTCTGGGAGACCTCCTCTTCCGCCCAGGGAGTCAGTGGCATGGCGCCAAGCAGCAGTCCCGCCCTCCCTCCCTAATTAGGGGTTATTTGTACGGGATTGGGTTGCAGTTTAGGCATCATGGTGGCCTTTGGCGGCAGGGGTGCTTGGAGTTGGATGAGGAGTTTGGGTGATGGAGTCATTAGGTATATGACTTCCTCAGTTTTTGGTCTACGTTGACCCGGCCTGGCGAAGGTGGGGCTCTTTCAGGCTGGTATCCCTGGAGAGTGAATTGGGTGAGCCATCTAGTATGGCTTTTGGACCTCCGAGTCAGTGGAATGCGGCTGGGGGGTAGGATGCTTTGTCCCTTCGGGGATTTTTGGTCGCCAGGTCGTTTTTAGCTCCAAGGACCTCTGCCCCAGTGGGAATGACACGTTGTTGCCTGGTTACGTTGGGTTGAGTTTTGGTTAATGTGTATGTATTTATTAGATGGTTATTTATGTATATATATTTATATGCAAATAAAGTTGTATGTTGTATTTTTGTTAATAAACGGCTGCTGTGGCCATTTCATTCAATCGGTGGTCGGAGTATTTATTTCATGAAGGCTGGTCATGAGCAGCGGGTAAGAGGTGAAAGGGAGGGGGTTCTGGGGGTTTGGGGGGGGAGATGGTTGGTTTTGGCGCAGAGTAAGCCTCAGTGGTGCTCAGGGTCAAGCCAAGATATCACTGTCAAGTTAAACTCTATTACACCCATAGTCCAAAAATAGACTTACATAATTACCAAAGCAACAAGAGGTGTAACGGTCAGTGGTAGTGGATCCTCTGGACCACTGCAAGCGATGGTAGTAGCCACGCCAGGGAGCGGACGTAGGTCCAGTTTTCACCAGAGCCCGCCGCAAAGCAGGATGGACTTGCTGCGGCGGGAGTCTACCAGGTCGCTACCCCTGATGTGACTTGCTTGCGGTGTCAGCCGAGGTATAGCATGGTACAGAATTGGGAGGCAGGCTCGTAGTTGGGGACAGGCGGCAAGTCAGGACAGGCGGCAAAGGTTCGTGGTCGAGGGACGGAGGCAGAAGGATTCGATACACAGTAACTGCGATAAGACACAAAGGAACACTTCCTCTTTAGGCACACGGCACTATCGATTCAGCTGGGTAATGAGGAAAGGGCAGGACTTAAATAGGAACAGCACCCAGTGAAACCAATCACCGGCGCACTGTCCCTTTAAATTTAGCTGCAGTACCTGGCGAGCGCGCACCCGACCAGCAGCAGGAGCGCGCTGGGACAGGAACAGGAGAGCGGCGAGGTAAGTGTGGGGCAGGGCTGCAGCGCCGCTCGTAGCTGAGCACCCTGCGGAGGTGCGGGTGTGCCCATGACCCGACACGCGGGTCGCGGAGACACCTGTTGCAAGAGGTTTGCAGGTATCGGAGGGATTTGGATTGCACATAAATGTTGAAGGAGTAATCCCTTCACATTGAGATTTAAACATGTGGGCAAAGGTAAATAAAGTATATTACCAAATATATTGCTGTTCTGATTATGCTTCATTTCAGGGTTAGAACAGTTTTTATCTACTGCTTGTGTACACAAGTTTCTCTATTTATCGACCACCTGTCTCTGCTCTAGCAGCCATGGCCAGAATGTCTTATCAGCAACACAGGAGCTTGTTTATCTTTCCTACTGGCAAACTTTAACACTTTAGAGTTCTGTATCCTTGTGCCCTGCTGTTTAGATGTCTCTATCACAAATGCTCCTCTAACAGCATCAGCTAGGAATAGCAGACCTGATATGTCAATAACTGCTGTTGACCTGCCAGCAGCCTGACCAGAAAGCATAAGTCTGATCCTGCGTATGAAAAGCAAGCTCCATAAAACAGACTGATAAGAAAACCCTTTTATTTGTATTTAAAAAATAGAGGGGACATAGTCTGGGGATTTATCAAGAACACAGTTTGTCAAAAAGTTCTGAGTGGAAGCAATATGTGTTCGTGAATAACATAACTCACTTATCACTTTGCCTCCATCAAATTACAACCCAAAAGACTACTTTCCCCACAATGCATGTTTAGGCTTTGTTCACAAAGCGAAATTGCTGAGCGTACAGTATTACGCCGGGTGATTTGGGAGTCGCGACAATCAGCGTGTACTCCCGCGGCGTGGGGGATGGGTGGGCCCCATTGACATTCATTACTCGCAGCGCATATTCGCCGCAAGTTATTGACACGTCACTTATCTCCCCGCGCGTATAATACGATCGTATTGTACGAGTGGGGAGCGGAGGCATAATTCATAGTTCTCTATGAGAACAATGGATTACCGTAATTTCGGCGTGCATCTCGCTCATATTAGAGCGCTAATACGACGCGGAATGCGCCCCAAAATTAGCCCGTATGAACATACCCTTATTGTATATGTGTAATGATAAGCAAATATATTTAGAAACAAGTTTATGACTTCATACAATGTTTTATTAAATTTGATGAAACATAGTGTAGTGTTAATTTTTACTATAGCTGTTCTGTGATAGCTCATATTGTTTCACAACTAAAGCATAAAAAATGAAACATTAATTATTCTAATGAAGCTTTACAATAAGCTACTTAGTCATGGCACTGGAATTTACTGATCTTGTTTTGACTTGTCAATTTTGTACTCAGAAATGATATTGATTTTTGGAGGGTTGTTGAGTCCAACAGAACAATCTCTCCTAACAATTGGTCACAGTGAAAATGTCAATATAGCAGCAGCCTGCAGTGACATTCAAGGTCAGAATCAGCATTGTATTAAAACTGAAGACTTTCCACATTCTTGAGCTCTTCCAATAAACAGCGAATGTTAACAGTGACACTTAATAAGCGCGCCTGATTCACAAATCATAGAGCACTTTAAGAGTGTTGTCACCCTGCTGAAATATATAGAACCAGCAAAATAGTGTGAGGAGGCTGCGGAGGATTTATGTGTGTGTGTCTGAGTTATTGGCCCTGCTCATATAATGCTCTGCTGTCTCTTACAGTACAATTAAATCAGAATGGCAATCTACTTCCCCCATGGTCACAGACCCATGACTTTTATTCTGGACAGATAAAATAGGTTTGTTTTCATGCTATCAGCACATGCATAGAGCAGAAGATGATGATCATTGTATAAACCTACCCATTATGTAAACCTGCTCAGAGCTATCAGATTTCATAACAAAATCATAAATATCTGACTAAAAAACCATTTGCATTAACTCCAATCAGCGTCCAATGTGACACCTACAGCTGTTAAAGCATTGATTCATTTGGGTACCATATGCTCAGTGCAGGGCTGCTGTCACACACAGCATTGTTTACTAATGTAATGTCGCATGAGTACACCAGGGAGAATAACTGGGTAATGTTCTTGTTTAGAGAATTGTGGATTTGCAGCCTCCTAGCTCCCTTAGCTGCATTGCAAACACATTCCTGCTGTCTACACAATGCATTTCACATCACCCTTAGCGTTAAAGCTTACTGCCTGAACTTTTAGTAGTAAGATTTATAAAAACCTGACTGATGACTAATTATCAAATCAAGTTTTTGCAGGGTATAAGCCTTTCTACCTGGACATGATTTATTGAATTACCAGTAATGTGTGTGATTTATAGCAAGAAGCTAAAGGATTTGCCAATGACATTTGTTTGATTGATTTGTGCAGGCTGAAGGATATAGGCAATGCAATGAATTGGCCAGCTACTTTAATCAAGGTAATGCTCAAGAGTAAAGGCCACATCTCTACAGCATTAAAGATACAATATCGACTGTTTACAAAAAAATATTTCACAAATATTTGATTTTATATTGGAGAGTTAAAATAATAAATATATAAAATATTTTTTTTCGATTTGTATTTAGGAATATTAAAGGGACATACCATCAAAAAAAATTTTCTCATATTGAAATGCAATATGTGACTATTATGTGGATTTGTTTTTAATTGGGTAGCTGGGTTTTTTATATAATTTTATCAAGTTCACCTTCGTGCAAGACTTCCCTTCTGTGAGCTCTGATAACACAGAAATGAGAGGATCAGGGTATGTCCACACAATGTATTGGGGCGCATATGGTACGCGTCGCAATACGCTGGGTGTTTTGGAAGCACGCGCTAATCAGCGCATATTTCCAAAGCACAGGAGGGGGGGGGGGGCATTGACATGCATTGTCAGCGGTGCGTAAGCGCCGCTAATAATTGACATCCCTTCTCTCCCCGGCATACGATATGCCACCATAATTCATAGCTCTCTTTGAGAGCTATGAATTACCGTAATTGTGGCTCACATTTCGGCACATATATAGCGTAATATGCAGCGAAATGCGTTCGCAATTATGGGTGAAAATAAACCGTGTGAACATACCCTTAGTTGACAGTTCTCTTCTAGGCTAACCATTGCATGAGAGGTACAAGTGTTATCAGCTTGACCCAATAAGTGTGAAATAAACTGGAAACCTCCCAGTGCAGAAAAAGATTAACCCATTATCATTTCATGTATTGCTCTCGTCATTGCCCTGTTAATCAACACAATCAACAAGTTCACAGCACTGATCATATCCGATAGAATGTAACAGCCTTCATCTTGCAAAAAGTTACTTTTCAATATGTGTCCATTAACAGTGTCCTACCTATTCCTAAATATCCCTCTTATATGAGCTACATCAGCTCCTCAGGTTGCTATAGCTACAGACCTGTTCAATCTCTCCAGATAGGCCATGTTCACACGGCTTATTTTGGGGCGGATTTGGTCCCGTATTCCGCGCCATACTGCACAAAATACGGCACAAATCTGTCCCAGTCTGTATGGTAATCCACAGTTCTCATAGAGAACTATGGATTCCGTCTCTTCTCCCCGCTCGCGAAATACAGCGAGTGGGGAGAGAGTGACATGCACATTGTCCCGGCGCTATACGCGCTGTGGATAATGGAAGTCTATGGTCCCGGCGAGCTGCTGGCCCCCCCGCCCCCGCTACATGGCAGTCGGCGTAATTATGGGCGAAATCCGTCCCCACAATTACGCCAGCAATAAGCAGTGTGAACCTAGCTATAGGCTGCCAGTGCTGGTTGCTATAGCTTCAGACCTGGTGACCTCAGCAGCTCAACACTGCAGGCCAGTAGAAGCCAGTAAACACACCCCTGAATTCAAGAATGAAACAGAGAAAACAGGACTGTGGAAGACGAATCGATGTAGTGAGACAACCCCTTTAACTTGTAACTTCAATAAAGCCATAAGAAGACAGTATCCAAGGGGTTGGAAAAAGTGAATCTTCTCTATTCCTCCATATCAAAACCGCAACAAAGTAAAACAACAACAATTTGCAGTTTTGATGTGGAGGAAAAAAGAAGGAAAAAAGAACATTCCCGTTTGCTAACCCCCTGAATGATGTCTTTGTATAGCTTTATTGAATGCCCTGTCAAATCTAATATTATCTATTCCTGTCCAGAGAACAACAGAGCTATCATTATGTCATTATCTAGTATTTGTAACAAGACTATATAGATTAGCAGCACCTACAGTAAAGTGAGATTAGTCTGCCTTGCCATTCAGTTTTATCTCTTTACCGTCAGAGCTAGAAAAGGACAATATTTTGTGTGTAATTTTTACGCAATTTTTTTGCATAGGACTGTCAAAATAAAAGAATAAAGTTTTTGAGGTATTTTGTCTTTAAAACAAGTTACATTTTCTGTTGGAATTGTATATGTAACTTATTAAAGGAATTGTCTCACAAACAATATTATTCAAATTTAGCCCCAAATTATTTAAAGAGAACTTGTAAACTGTTGGTGGTTTGCATAGCATTAAATAGCAAAAGAGTAAAGATTGTTTTACTCTGGAATGCTATGGCAGACATGAAGAAAAGTGTATCGACCCAAATCTGATGTGCAGCTTCCCTCTACCCAGTTCAACATAATAGATAGATCTCTACCGATATCCAACAGAGGAGATACCCATCACTTAAGCTGAGCTGAGTGGGGGAAAGATGTACATCATGCTGCTATGCTTGGGCAGGCGCGCTTCTCTTCGTGCCCGGCCCTTTTTCATATTGTATCTTCTCTGAAATGCTGTCAAATTTCAAAGTAAAGCATAAGTCACTGCAAGGAGGCAACCAATGACTATTTCATGCTTTCCATGCATAGGACAGCATGAAACAGCTATACCTTTAATGAAATCCGATGTACAGTATATCCTGTTGTACAGTATATCCAGGTATACTGCCTACTTCAACTTTACAATGCAGGCTGGCAAGCAATTTGGCTGACTACCCTACAGAAACAAGTTTACCAGATAAATGTATATATGTATATAAATATAGGTAGATAGATAGGTGGATAGACAGATAGAAAGACAGAGGTGGTATATATATATATATCTATATATATATATATATATATATATTATATATATATATATATATATTATATATATAATTATATACATAATATATATATATATATATTATATATATATATATTATATATATATATTAATAGATATATATATATATATGGAGTTTAGCTGCAAAAGTGGTAGGCACAAACGGGTTTTTTGGGATGCAAAAATGGCAGGGTTTTATTTTTGAGGCAAAAATGAACAAAGGAACACCAGACGGGAACACAAAATAGCTCCAGCCGGGATTTTCACAGCACTTGGTTAATATCAATAAACAAAGCAAGATGTGGCTCAACTTCAGCTAAGTAGGCATAAAGTTCGTCGGCCACCTTGACTTCCCTGTAAATTCCATACAGAGTATAGCAACCTGCCTGGCATGTATCTGCCTCCCACAATCTTACCTGCTGGTTGCCTACAATATATAATGTGACTAGAGATGGGCGAATTTCCCGAAATTCGGTTTGGGTTCATAACGGCGCACGAATCATGTTAAAAAACAGCTATTTCCAGGCTGCACAGAGCCTGCAGGGTGCTGTAGAATGTTGTGCCATGCTTAAAAATGCAGAGGGAGCTTGGTTTGGTCTTTATACAATGTTGTGTTTTAGTAGGACACGCACATGACTGCTGCCGCTCTTAGAATCGCTTCACTATAAAATTCCCTGGGCACTTAAGAGGGCAAAACTGACCAAAAAACTGAAGCGGGAATGTTGCCTGATAAAGTCATGCCAGCGAAAGCTGGAAAAAAACAAGCTGAGAGCTCAGGTGGCAACATTAGTGACAGAGTGTGGAGGTGACGGCGGCAGCCACAGCAGCATGAGGTCAGACAGTGGCACAATGACATTCTGGAGGTGGCAAAAACAGGAGTAGGCCACAGAGTGGGACAATGACACAGTGTGGAGGTGACGGCAGCGCCACAGCAGCAATGAGGTCAGACAGTGGCACAATGACACTAGGGGGTGGAAGGTCAAAGGCCCGCAGGCACGCAGCAGCCCCATGAGGTCAGACAGTGGCACAATGACACAGTGTGGAGGTCACGGCAGCAGCCACAGCAGCAGCATGAGGTCAGACAGTGGCACAATGACATTCTGGAGGTGGCAAAAACAGGAGTAGGCCACAGAGTGGGACAATGACACAGTGTGTAGGTCATGGCAGCAGCCACAGCAGCAGCATGAGGTCAGACAGTGGCACAATGACTGTGTGGAGGTCACGGCAGCAGCCACAGCAGCAGCATGAGGTCAGACAGTGGCATAATGACATTCTGGAGGTGGCAAAAACAGGAGTAGGCCACAGAGTGGGACAATGACACAGTGTGGAGGTCACGGCAGCAGCCACAGCAGCAGCATGAGGTCAGGCAGTGGCACAATGACATTCTGGAGGTGGCAAAAACAGGAGTAGGCCACAGAGTGGGACAATGACACAGTGTGGAGGTCACGGCAGCAGCCACAGCAGCAGCATGAGGTCAGACAGTGGCACAATGACAGAGTGTGGAGGTCACGGCAGCAGCCACAGCAGCAGCATGAGGTCAGGCAGTGGCACAATGACATTCTGGAGGTGGCAAAAACAGGAATAGGCCACAGAGTGGCACAATGACACAGTGTGGAGGTCACGGCAGCAGCCACAGCAGCAGCATGAGGTCAGGCAGTGGCACAATGACATTCTGGAGGTGGCAAAAACAGGAGTAGGCCACAGAGTGGGACAATGACACAGTGGGGAGGTCACGGCAGCAGCCACAGCAGCAGCATGAGGTCAGGCAGTGGCACATGACATTCTGGAGGTGGCAAAAACAGGAGTAGGCCACAGAGTGGGACAATGACACAGTGTGGAGGTCACGGCAGCAGCCACAGCAGCAGCATGAGGTCAGACAGTGGCACAATGACACAGTGTGGAGGTCACGGCAGCAGCCACAGCAGCAGCATGAGGTCAGGCAGTGGCACAATGACATTTGGAGGTGCAAAACAGAGATAGGCCACAGTGGGACAATGACACAGTGTGGAGGTCACGGCAGCAGCCACAGCAGCAGCATGATGTCATGCAGTGGCACAATGACACAGTGTGGAGGTCACGGCAGCAGCCACAGCAGCAGCATGAGGTCAGGCAGTGGCACACTGACATCAGTGTGGAGGTGGCAGGCAAACAGGAGTAGGCACAGAGTGGGACAGTGACACAGAGTGGAGGTCGGCAGCAGCCACAGCAGCGCATGAGGTCAGACAGTGGCACAATGACACAGTGTGGAGGTCACGGCAGCAGCCACAGCAGCGGCATGAGGTCAGACAGTGGCACAATGACCATACATGCCAACTCTCCCGTTTTTGGCTGGGGGGTCCCGTATTTGGGTTCCCCCCCCCCCCCGCCTCCTGGGGGAGATGGCATTCCTCCCGGCGCCCACAGGTGGCGGGGGTCCTTTAAATTTCCGCGGCGCGCTACTCTTGTGCCGCCGGGCCACTCCTACAGGCGGGTGAAGCGGCCGCAGCGTCCGCTCACCCGCCCGTCGCGTCTCACTGTACAGGAAGGAGGCAGGAGAGATCGTTCCCTGCTCCCTGCTCCCCCTGTATGTCCGACGCCTGTGCACGCGCTACATACAGGTCAGCGGCGCAGGGGAAGTGACGCGCGGCTGCACTCACTCCCCTGCGTCGCTGAGGAGATCGGGCAGGAGCCTGGCCGAAGCTGCAGGAGCCTGGTGAGGTGAGTGGATTTTATTATTTTATTTTTATTAGCTACATGGGGGGCTCTGCCTGGCTACTAAAGGGGGCAACTACCTGGCTGTCTACTAAAGGGGGCAACTACCTGGCTGTCTACTAAAGGGGGCAGCTACCTGTCTGGCTACCAAAGGGGGCACATCCCTGGCTGGCTACTAACGGGGGCAACTACCTGGCTGGCTACTAAAGGGGGCAACTACCTGACTGGCTACTAATGGGGGCACTACCTGGCTGGCTACTAAAGGGGGCATCTCCCTGGCGGCTACTAAAGGGGGCACTACCTACCTGGCTATTGAAGGGGGCACTACCTGGCTGTCTACTAATGGGGGCAACTACCTGGCGGGCTACTAAAGGGGGCAACTACCTGGCTGGCTACTAAAGGGGGCACTACCTACCTGGCTACTAAGGGGGCAACTACCTACCTGGCTACTAAAGGGGGCACTACCTACCTGGCTACTAAAGGGGGCACTACCTGGCTACTAAAGGGGGCAAAAACTGGCTACTAAAGGGGGCAACTACCTGGCTTCTAAAGGGGGCCACTACCTGGCTACAAAGGGGGCACTACGTATCAAAGGGGGCAATACCTGCCAAAGGGGGCAACTACCTGGCTATCAAAGGGGACAACTACCTGGCTAACAAATGGGGCAACTACCTGGCTACTAAATGTGGCAACTACCTGGCTACTAAAGGGGGCAACTACCTGGCTACTAAAGGGGGCAACTACCTGGCTACTAAAGGGGGCAACTACCTGACTACTAAAGGGGGCACTACCTGGCTAACAAAGGGGGACATCTACCTGCCTGTAAGGGGCACTACCTGGTTATGGGAGGGCTACTACCTGGCTATAAGGACATCTACCTGGCTTTCTTCCAAAGCCATTATGCAGTTAGGCGGAGTGGGTGTGGCTTTTTGAAGGGGCGTGGCACACAAAAAGATGGGCGTGTCCATGCAAACTTTTGCCGTGGCAAGCTACGCGCGCCGCCCTCTTTGATCTCCTGCTTTTCCATTTTCAAAAGTTGGCAACTATGACAATGACACAGTGTGGAGGTCACGGCAGCAGCCACAGCAGCAGCATGAGGTCAGACAGTGGCACAATGACACAGTGTGGAGGTCACGGCAGCAGCCACAGCAGCAACATGAGGTCAGACAGTGGCACAATGACACAGTGTGGAGGTCACGGCAGCAGCCACAGCAGCAGCATGAGGTCAGACAGTGGCACAATGACACAGTGTGGAGGTCACGGCAGCAGCCACAGCAGCAGCAAGAGGTCAGACAGTGGCACAATGACACAGTGTGGAGGTGGGTGGCAATACCAGTCCCTGGTAAAGATGGTTGGTGGCAGATGGAGAAACTGGCAGCAGATGTGTGGCATCAGGCGGGTGGCGGCATCAGAATAGTGGCTGAGGCAGGTAGTTTGAACCCAGACTCATTTCTCACAGTTTCGGTGAGGCGTCATGGCTGATGTAGTCTGACGCCTAAGGCATTGGTGTGTAGAAATCCTGGACGATCCACACCTGATTCATCTTGACAAAGGTCAGTCGTTCCACATTTCCCGTGGACAAGCGGGTTCTCCTTGGGGTAACGATGGCCCCCGTCGCACTGAACACCCGCTCTGATGCCACAGTACTGGCCGGGCAGGACAGCTTCTCCACTGTAAACTCGGCAAGTTGCGGCCACACATCCAGTTTGGCTGACCAGTAGTCCAGCGGATCTTCTAACTGGGGTGGCAGAGTGCTGTCCAAGTAGGCCACCACCTGTTGGTTCAGGGACTGCTCCAGATCCTGCTGCTGCTGCAGCTGGCGACTACCCTCCTCACTAGGTGGGTGAAGGAAGCTGCTCATCAGTGACTCCAGACTTAGGTTACTGCTGATGGAGCTGGTACTGCTCCAACCCCCCCACCTTCCCGCAGCAGCCGCGGCGTAGTAGTGAGCGCTGGGCCCCCCCGGTAGACCTGTCAGTGGGGGACGATCCCGCACATGGCAGGGCAAACTGATTACGAGGATTTCCCTATAGTTTTATTTTTGTCCTCCTCTAATAGTGGGAAAAAGGCCCCCTTTTTTGGCCCGGGTAGTGAGGGCCCAATAGGGTGGAGAGCCAAAAAGTCATCCTCTGCCGGATACGATTATCGGCAGCACTACCCAGGCAAATAAGCATGCTGGGGCCCTCTGCAAAAGTGACTCAAAGGGGCGCCCTGCCCCATTTCCACTGTATACGCCCGGTGCTTGGGGGTCACTGCCCGTCTTCCCATCCCCATCCACCTCCCTAGTGCTCCGCTCCCCCTTCTTGTCATGGGTAGAAAACCCACTCATTTCACCAGAAAATGCTTTTTTCCCCAAATGTCTCCCCCCTCCTCCCCCATTTCATCCCCCCCCGGATCATTGGCACGAAGTATTTTCCCAAGTTCCATCCATGCCCAGACAGATTTTTCAGCTCTGTTCCAGGCATAAGCAGTGGAGACTATTCTCCCGTAGTCCGGGCGAGAAAAATAACGTAGCCCCCTCGAATGGCCTCAACAAACGGCAGTGTCACGCTGAGCTGCCAGGGTGACTCAAAGTTCAAGGGGAGAATTCTGTCTGCCTGGATCATCAAAAAATCGTTAAGGGCTTTTTCTGTCGGTCCAACATGTGCAGGCTGGAATTCCAACGGGTGGAAACCGCATACAAGTGTGTTGGGGGGGCCGTTCTGAGCTGCAACTCGAGGAGGGTGTTCCTGGTTTTACGAATGGATAAAGTGCATGCACATTTTCCGGGCCCTTTTTCAAAATGTTCTGAAGATCGGGGGAAATTAAAACCTTTTAAAACCCAGATTAAACACGTCCCCCCGGGGGCGCATGGCCATCCCTCCTCGGTGCAGTGCGGACACCATTTTTCCTCCCATTTTCCCACCGGGTTCGTTTTGCAGTTGGCGCGGAAAAACCCCACACATCGATTTCTTCTGTATGCGCGGGAGTTCCCCCCCCTTGTGGACTTTATTCGCCGGGGCAAGCCAGGTGTAAAATGCGAGACATGCTGTGCCCTACATATGTGGTTTTGGAGCAGTATTTGTGGAGGCTGAGATGGTGGTGGTGGTGGGGAGGGGAGGGGACTTGGGCGCAGGAGCAGCAGTTTGAAAGTGGGGGAGAAAGCCCCCCCCCCCCCCCCCCCCCCCCCCCCCCCCAACCCCCCCCCCCCCCCCCCCCCCAAAACCCCCCCCACCCCCCCCCCCCCCCCCCACCCCCACCCCCCCCGCCCACCCCCCAAAAAACCCCCCCCCCCCCCCACCCCCCCCCCCTTTTTTTGGTTGGGGGGTTTTTTGGGGGGGAATAACCCCAAAGGCGGCCGAAAACCTGCACCCAGATGGTTTTACGCAAGTTTTTTCCCCTTTTTTCGCCCCGGCGATGGCCCCTGGGCACGGACTCGGGCCGGGTTTTATTTTAAAGGGCTCCCTTTTAAGGGGGGGACCTTGCTGCTCAGGCAGGGCCACTGGGCGCGCCTGCCTTTTTTGGGGCAGCAGCTACCCACATTGAGCCTTTTCTCCCCGGGGCCCCCGGTGGGACCTCTTGTTGGCCCGGGGCCTGGTTTCCCCCCCCCCCAAAACTTACTCCATGGGCACGCTCACTTTCTGCTTTCAGATTCTACATATAAACATATTCGCACCAGCTCGGTGTCTTTAGCAAAAAGAACTGCACACCGCCGAGTATCGGATTTTACCGCAACGCTCCGACTGAGTGACTACTGCGCCGCTTGCCTCGCTGAGCCCCTGTGCCGGCTTCTTTCTTGGACATCCGAAGCGGGGTTTTTTTACCACATGGCCGCTTGGCTCACGAACTCACACTGCTGCTATTCTTCTGACTCACGGCAACTCGACCACACTTGCTGATGCCGCCACTGCACTGACGCGCTAAGCTGACGCCCTCTTCTTCCTGCGATGATGAAGCCCTGGCCTCACCCGGCTCAAGTGCGGTTGGCTTATACATCTTCATCTATTTGTGTTTCATAGTCACTGCTGTCTCATCAACCGGTCTTGGTATTGCAAAGCTGACCCTCCACAACATGACCTCCATGTCACTATAACATCTATACTTGCGCCTACAGAAGATGATAGGGGATAATGGCCCCATTTCTTCCGCCCACTGCCAAGTAGCTGCTGAATTGCCCTCATCCAAAATTGTTATACCTCGCTTAATAGTGGCCGGCTGAGCCAGATACATAGTTGATCTCTGGATGAGGAACCTGGATGGACTGAGGCGGGTTTGAGGACAGGTGAGGCCGCTGACCCGCTCCGGGCGAATGCCAAAACTAGGGTTGTGTCTGTCGTTCCCACCGATCTTGGCTGGAGTTGTCAGATGTTCATCTGGGAAGGAAGTGGATGATCTAGTCAACAATCAGAAACAATTGGGTTGACTGAATAACACACGACCGCTAGATGACAGCGGGCAGTTGTGGCCTCATCCGACGTGACCCTGCTGCGACGTCCCTTGCTGTGCTGCGACTGGGCCTGGAATGTTGTGACTCTGCACTCGCAGGTGAAGACCCTGCACACCTCTCTCTGAAATACTGTTTGTTTTAAATGTAAGGCACCCACTGTTTGATGAAAGATTCTGTATATGATAAATACACACCCTGTATTTGACGCCAAATGAACCCACTAAGAAGCTTGGGCTACCTTGGATATAAATTGCGCTCCACAAATAGCAGGGAAAAATTGTCTTGTATGTGGTTAAAAAAACTGCTAGTGTATTTTTGCTGAATATAAAAGCACAAACAGCTTAATTAACCTGTCGGATATGAATTAGGCTAAGAATTTCTTTCTGTGGCGTGTGAAAAACAAAGTTTCTTTTACTGAGTACAACTGCAGAACAACGCTTAATTAACCCCTGGATGTAAATTAGCGCAAAGAATAGAGCAACCCAACTAGTAGTTTGTAGAGTGTTATAATGGCGTTTTCTACGACACACACAAGAGATAAAATTGTAATTACCTTCTGCTGGTGAATTATGATACAGGAAAAATGTATATATTTGGCGTTGAAAAGACGGTTTCTTGGGCTCAGCACCCACGCAAAACACGCTTATTAACCCCTGAATTGTAATTGCGCCAAACATTGGGCCACCACAAATAGTAGCTTTGTAGCGTGTTACAATTGCGTGTTTTCTACGCCCACACAAACAAGAGATAAAATTGTAATTAACCTTCGCTTGTGAATTATGCTACAGGAAAAATGTATATATTTTGCATTGAAAATGACGGATTTCTTGGGTGGGTGGGGTCAGCACAACAGCAAAACAAGCTTAATTAACCCCCTGGATGTAAAAGTGCGCAAAAGAATTGAGCAACCACAAATTAGTAGCTTGGTAGCGTGTTTACAATGGCGTTTTTCTACGCCACACTACAGAGATAAAAATTGTATTATCCTTCGCTGTGAATTTTAGCTACAGGAAAAAAGTAGTACTTTTTGAGTTGGAAAAGACAGTTTCTTGGCTCGCACACCAGAAAAAACAACGCTTAATTACCTGAATGTAAAATTACGCCAAACAATTGTGGCACCACAAACTAGTAGCTTGTAGCGGTGTTACATTGGGGTTTTCTAACGCACACAACAAGAGTTAAAATTGTAATTAACTTCGCTTGGTGAAATTATGCTACAGGAAAAATGTTATATATTTTGGCATTGAAAATGACGGTTTCTTGGGGTCAGCACACCAGCAAAACAACGCTTAATTAACCCCTGGATATAAATTGCGCCAAGCAATTGGGCCACCACAAACTAGTAGCTTTGTAGCGTGTTACAATTGTGTGTTTTCTACGCCACACAACAAGAGATAAAATTTTAATTAACCTTCGCTTGTGAATTATGCTACAGGAAAAATGTATATATTTTGGCGTTGAAATGACGGTTTCTTTGGGTCAGCACACCTTCAAAACAACGCTTAATTAACCCCTGGATGTAAATTGCGCAATAGAATTGAGCAACCAAAAATTAAGTGGTATTTGTATTGTAAAAACGCTGTTTCTTTAAATGAATACAACAGGAACTGGCTTAGATCCCACTTGGATATGGTATTTGCAGATGCAGTGGACGCACACTGGATTTCAGATCCAATACCCCAAAAAATTAGAAATAGAACATTAAGAGAACAGTCTCTGAGACAAGCTGAGACACCCCACAGAAATCGCTATATAAAAATCAATTCTTCAGTAAGAGCTATCAGCCGCGGCAGCACCTTCCCTGATGAGCACAGTGAGAGTAGTGTGAGCTCCCGGTGTCGCGCCCGGACTTAAATAGTGCAGTGACGTCACAGAATCCCGCCGGTCTCTGATTGGCTTCATCTCTGCACATGTCATGCAGGCTATGCCCTTCTTCCTCCCAGAGTGCTTTGCCCCATGTAGCGCCATGTGCTCGCAGCCATTTTATCAATCAAAAAGCACACTCGTTCACCCGAAGTACCCCAAAGTTCGACTTCGTTCAGAACCGAAGTTATCCTGAAATTCTAAACGAATTCCACTTCGTTAGAATCAATTCGCCCATCTCTAAATGTGACTCAACCGTGTGTGTATGTTTTTGTGTATATATACCGTTCAAAAGTTTGGGATCGCTTAGAAACTTGCTTAGTTTTGAAAGTAAAGCACAGTTTTTTCAATGAAGCTAACATTAAATGAATCAGAAATACACTCTATACATCGTTAATGTGGTAAATGACTATTCTAGCTGCAAACATCTGGTTGTTAATGCAATATCAACATAGGATCACTCCAGTGTTCTAATGGTACATTGTGTTTGCTAACTGTGTAAGAAACCTATTGCATATTTTGAAAACCTGTGAAAACCTTTGTGCAAGTATGTTAGCACAGCTGAAAACAGTTTTGCTGATTAGAGAAGCTATAAAACTGACCTTCCTTTGAATTTGAAGCATTACATTTGTTGGTCCGATTAAACTCGCAAAATGGCCAGAAAAAGAGAACTTTCATGTGAAACTCGACAGTCTATTCTTGTGCTAAGAGATGAAGGCTATTCTATGCGAGAAATTGCCAAGAAACTGAAGATTTCCTACAACGGTGTGTACTACTCCCTTCAGAGGAGAGCACAAACCAGAGTAGAAAGAGAAGTAGAAGGCCCCGCTGAACATCTGAGCAACTAGACAAGTACATTAGAGTCACTAGTTTGAGAAATCAACGCCTCACAGGTTCTCAACTGGCAGCTTCATTAAATAGTACCCGCAAAACGCCAGTGTCAATGTCTACAGTGAAGAGGTGACTCCGGGATGATGGCCTTCAGGGCAGAGTGACAAAGAAATCTGTATCTGTAATGGAGTGGCCAGTGCAGTCACCAGATCTCAAACCCATTGAGCTTTTGTGGGAGCAGCTTGACCGTATGGTGGGCAAAAAGTGCCCATCAAGCCAATCACTATATGGAAGGGCTTCTGGGAAGCATGCGGGTGAAAATTTACTTAGATTACCTCGAGCAAAATATAATAACTAGAATGCCATATAGAAATATTTTATTTCATTCAAGTTGTCTGGACTATAATTTCTATTCATTTTGAACTTTCATTTGATAAAGTAAAAGTATGAGTTTTCAGGTGACGCCCAACATTTCGATTTTGTATATAGATATATATTTTATTATAATAATGTTTGTGTATTAATGAATATATATTATTATAAATATTATTAATATATATATAGTATATATGGGGTAAATGCCCAAGTCACATTGTTTTTTTATTAGGCTGTCTAAACGTATATCTTGCTGTCTGGGTAAAAAGGGAAGTTTATTACAGTTGCAAAATCGGATGATTTTTGGTATTCCAGGCAAAGGTGGTACTGGAACTGTGTAGTTTGTGAACTAATCACATGCTGCTGTGGTATTGTGAATTGACATATTACACCATTGCAAAAAAGTGATGTGGAAACTGTGGAGCACAGCGTGCTATTGATATGACAAGTGAGTGTTGCTTATTAGATACTGTACAAAGGTGGACCAACATGCTCCAGTGGAACAGCTCACCACCAAATGAAAAGTTCATTAAACTGTACTGCTTAGGGGACTCTGAAGCAGACAAACCTCAGACTTTGTAATACTAATGAGTTATAAGACACTGGGGAAAAATGGCAAATTGGGCACAATTTGGTCATTTTTATTTAGGGGTGTACTCATTTTTGTTTAGACATTGATAAATGTGTGTTGAGTTATTTTGAGGGCACACCAAATTTACACTGTTATACAAGCTGTACACTACTTTACATTGTATCAAAGTGTCAAATCTTTAGTGTTGTCCCATGAAAAGATAGAATACTTACAAAACTGTGTGGGGTGTACTGACTTTTATGAGATGCTGTATATATGTGTATATGTATATACTTACATATAGTCACTGAGTATAAAACTATTTATACATCTATGTATATAGTTTTATGCCCAATTCTAGACTATTTCTAGACTATTTCGTCTTTTATGATTTGTAATGTTTTGTTCAGAAGCAAAATTTTAGCAAGTAACCCATTTCTTGTCTGGGTTTTGCATACTAATGCTGCCTGATAGTAAATCTTCAAAGCTTTTTAGAGCAGTAATAGACCTTCTAACACATCAGAAAATCAAGGTTATAGGTGCATGAAAATGTTGCTATAAAGCAGACAAATTGCCCACAGTGACCCCTCAGTGCAACATGTGGAAAACAGGTTTTAACAAATTGTTTTACCATAGTTTTTTAACATGAACATACTTTTCTTACTCATGTATCAACTAAAACAAAAATTGAAAAAATTGATGTTTTAACCTCATACCTTAGATTACACCCTAGAAAAATAAGCAGTTAACCCCTTAACCCACCTAGACGCATGGGTACGTCCTGGCGGCATTAAGGATTTTTGTAGCAGGATCGCAGCGCGAAAGTGGGGAAAACGCCATCTTCGTACACCCTAATGTATTGTCTATGCAATGCATTAAGCTGTATTAATGATCGCACCCCTAGTGGTGAAGCGCCTTATGGGGACTCAATGTTAAAGTAAAAAAAAGAAAAAAAGTTTTAAAGTATAAAAAAATTAAAAAGTATTAAAAATCACCCCCTTTTGCCATTTTACAAATAAAAAAATAAAATAATAAAAAAGTTACACATATTTGGTATCGCTGCGTCTGAAAAAGTCCGATCTATAAAAATATAACATCATTTATCCCGTAAGCTGAACAATGGAGAAGAAAAAAAATTCCAATTGTCAAAATTGCATTTTTTTAGTCATTTCCTGCCCTATAAAAGTAATAAAAAGTTGCATGCATTCCAAACTGCTAGCAATAAAAAGTACACTTCAGCCCGCAAAAAATGCACCCTCACTGATATCCGCGGCGCAAATTTTGAAATTTCTTACGCCACCAAAACATAATGGAAACCCTACATGTTTGGTATTGTTGGATGTGTATCAACCTATAGAATACAGATAACACATTATATTTACCAAAGATTGAACGGCGCAATAACAAAACTCCTGCAAACATGGCGCAAGTACATTTTTCTTTTCACATTTTACTCCACTTAGAATTTTTTTGCGGTTTCCCAGTATATTCTATGGTAATATGACTAACACCACTGGAAAGTACATCTTGTCCCGCAAAATAAAAGCCCTCAAATGTCTATGTAGGTGGAAAAATAAAAATGTTATGACTTTTGGAATGCGAGGAGGAGAAAAATAAGAGCAATATTTTTTTTCTTTGGAGGTGTTAAACGGTTAATGAAGTGTTCCCATGACGGGACCCCAAAGATTCTGCTTTAATTTGTAGGAAAATCTGGCAATAAGTGTTCAGTTTCCCTACAATGTCACCAGAGGGGAATTTAAAACGAACTTGTCATGTTCCTTATGCTGCCCTCAAAGAGGAGAGCATAAGGTAGTGACAGACCCACTTTTTACAGCGGTGTGCCACTTATGACGTTGAGAATAAAATTTCTCTGAAGGGCTAATACTTATGCAGAGCAAGAGAAGCTCTTTGTAGTTAATTTCCACTTTGGCAAAGAGATAAGAATGTGTCTCTATTAACACAGGACTAAGGCTATATGTAGGTTGTATGAAAATGGGTTTACTAAACTGTGCAGCACCTTTAAAATCAATGCTGATAAGTCAGGTTGTTTTTTGAAAGACAAACTGAAAAGTGCCCCAAGAAAGATGTCTTGTGAGCACCAAAAATGATGTGTTTGTGGATGCCCACTTCATAACTAGGGTTTTTGTGCGGCTCCTTCACTGTTTAGAGCAAATACTTGTATTTCAACCATACTTTCTAGGTGAGGAATTTTTAAAGCAGCTAGCACAAAACCAGGGGACATGTATGACCTCGGCAGTCATACTTCTTAGTATGTTAGCATGCATGAAAGTGTCTCATAGCACTTAATAAATGTGTACCATTGCAACACACATTTATACGCCCAAAAGTGGCGCATAGAGTTTACGTGTCAAAATTTGTCTCTCACAGCATAGGCCTGATTTTGGTGTACGACTGTTCATATATCTGTCGGACAGGGCTACATCAGATTTTTTCGCTCAAGGCATGCCAGAAAATTAGCACAGCCCCATTTATACATGTCACCCTTAATGTTTTCTTTGTTTTCCCTCTGCTTGTCTGTATATCACAAGGACTTTTCTGGATGCAATGCCTTTTGCATGTCAAAGCTAAAGTTATGTGGGGGGGCCTCAGCTTCATTACAATTCTTTTATTGGTATACAGATTAATTGGCATTCACATTTTAGAGATTTTGATCTCATTATAGTGCAGATAATTTAATCATTTTTATCTGGGATGAGTGGCCATTAGGTTCTTGACCCATTGCAACCAGACTCTACCTTAGGTAGCCAAACCTAAACTTACTTCTCTGTAGGGCACCTGGGCAGCAATCTAGGCAGTTGTCTGTGCACAGACATGACTTCCTAAGATCTGACAAGGGAAGTCCACTTGTTTCAGCACTGCAAGGCTTTGGGGCTCAAAAGATTAGTGAATTATTTGGGGGCCCTTCTTCTTAAGTCATATTCACATTTTTTGCAGTACTTGAGAAATTCAGAAAATAAAAAAGCAGCATTGCCTACCCGAACCCACAAGTCAAGTTTCAAAACATGATTTTTTAACTGGTGAACAAGCTTATTGGCAGACACATCCTAACAATTTTTTTTATTTCATTGTATTGTAGCGTTTACTCCTACACAAATGACCAGATTATGAAGTGATTCCCAATTAAGTCTATCATTAGTGTGTAGGTGCACATGCCAGCATTTTACTAAGAAATTTCTTAGGACTGTTAGCTTTCTATTGTGGTAATATTAATGATATTAAAGAGAATTTATCACAATTTTTTTAACTTATTAAACAAGATATTGATACATATTCTTTTCTTCTTAGCCGTTTTTATTTTCTAACTGTACATTTTTTAATTCTGTTCCTGTATATGATTATGGGAGCAGCCAGCTTCTCTGATATGCTTTGAGCATCTATTTGAGAGATTCTTAACTGTAACTACATGGGTATAGGAGCATGTGAACAGAAGCAGACCCATTGAGATCTAAAGGAGAGTTTTCTTGCCTCTGTGACCTGGGAAGAAATCACTGTGCAGGGAAGGCGAGGGGGAGAGCTGTGACTATCTGCTATTATGAATGGTGAATACATATTGGTGCATGGCCGGACTGGGAATAAAAAACAGCCCTGGCATTAAACCCCTACAAGCCCACATATAATATCCACCTCCAAGTTTTCCCTCAGTCACACACCTCACCACTTTTTAAAATAAAACTATAACCTCAAGCAAGAAAGTAAAAGTGATGCAGAGAAACCCCTAATCACAGTGTATGCTGGCATTATAGAAGCACCCATATAATCTACAATACCACCATATAGATAACACATAGAGGTCAGACACCAGCTCGGGTCACTATCACATGACAGTGAATACAGCACTTATCAAACACAGAAGCAAAATAACCCCTGACATGACGGACTCACAGAAGATGTCATTTCTGATGGGAATTGTTTTCTCTTTTTCTTCTCCATCTGCTCTCCTCCCGTTTTTTTCTTGAAGATTTTTCCTTCCTTTTTTTCTCCGCATGGCCCGAAAGAATAATCTTTCCC
>JAODAL010039463.1:0-37978 GCA_025379985.1 Phyllomedusa bahiana | reverse complement strand
ATAAAAAATTCCCGCCCCAAAAAATTTGGGAGGAAAAATTTTACTTGTATGTGGGGTTTAAAAACTCTGTGTATTTTACTAAATTTTTAAAAAAGCCAAACAGGTTTAAATTTAAACCCTTTTGGATATAAATTATGCTACAGAATTTCTTTGTGGGGGTTTGAAAAAACAAAAAGTTTTTTTTTATGAGTACAACTGAAAAAAAAAAAAACACTTATTTTAACCCCTTTGGAAATGAAAAATTGGCACAAAAAGAATTTGGAGCAAAACCCAAAAAAAAAAGAGTTTTGTGGGCGTTTTTCAATGGGGGTTTTTTTTTCCCTTTAACAACAAGGAAAAAAAAAATTTTTAATTTACCTTGGGTTATAAATTATGCACAGGGAAAAATGTATTTTTTGGCGGTGAAATTAAAGTTTTTTTTTATTGGGGGGGGGGGCCCCAAACAGCGCAGAAAAATGTTAAATTTTAACCCCCCTGGTTTGTAAATTCCCGCAAAAAAAAAATTTTTGGAGAAACCCAAAAAAACTAACGAGCTTTTTTAGGGTGTTACCTTTGGCGTGTTTTTTACGTTAACAAAAAAGGGGGAAAAAAACTTTTTAATTTAACCCCTTCGCTTGTAAAATTTATTTTCACAGGAAAAATGTATTTTTCGGGGTTTGGAAAAAACGTTTTTCTTTTAGTCACCACGCAGCAGGAAAAACATTTAATTTAAACCCAATTGGATGTAAATTGACGCAAAAAAATTTTTGAGCAAGAAAAAAAATTTTACAAGTTTTTTGTAGCGTTTTTAAAATTTGGCGTGTTTTTTAGGGCTAAAACAACAAAAAGGAAAAACGGTAATTAACTTCGCTTGTGAATTATGTAAAGGGAAAAATGTATTTTTTGGGGGTTTAAAAAAAAGACGTTTTCTTTTAGTCACCACAGCGGGAAAAAAAAGTTTAAATTTAAACCCCTTTTGGATGAAAAATTGCGAAAAAAGAATTGAGCAACCCAAAAAAAATTTCCCGGGAGTTTTTTTTGGTTTTGTTAAAATTGTGGGTTTTTTTTTCCGCTACAAAAACAAAAGGAAAATTTAAAAATTTAAACCTTCGCTTTTTGAATTTTGCTACAGGAAAAATTTTTTTTTTTGGGGCGGGTTTAAAAAAGCGTTTTTTTTTAGTCAAAAAAGCAGCAGAACAAGTGAAAATTTAACCCCCCCTTGGATGTAAATTGCGAAAAACAATTGAGCAGCCAAAAAAATAAAGGGGAATTTATTTGGATTGCAAAAAAAAACGTTTGTTTTTTTTAAATTTGAATAAACGGGAAAAACAGGCTTAGACCCACCCCTTGGGAAATTTTAAAAATGTGCCCCCCTGAGCAGATAGCATTTAAAATGTATATGCAGCTCCCTGGAAGAACACTGGATTCAGATCCAAATACCCCACAAAATCAGAATAAAACTTTTTAAGAGAAGCGGGTCTCTGAGACAAGCTGAGACACCCCCCCAAAAATCCCCTTGTATAAAAAGGGAGTTCTTTAGTTTTCCAGCTATAAAAAACCCAGCCGCCCGGCCACATTCCCCCGGATCATTTCCCAGTGACGAGCGGTTTTTTGAGTTTCCCAGCGTCGCCCCCCGGAACTTATATAAGTGCGGTAAAGTCACAGAATCCCCCCAGGTCTTGTTTGGTTTCCCATTTTTGCACTTTGTCATTCGGGCCCTATCCCCTTCTTCCCCCCAGAGTGCTTTCCCACCTTGAAAAGGCCCCTTGTGCTGAAGCCTTTTTTCCCATTCAAAAAAAAGCACACTTCGTTCACCCGAAGTACCCCAAAGTTCGACTTCGTTCCGAACCGAAGTTTTCCTGAAATTCTAAACGAATTTCACTTCGTTAGAATCAATTCGCACATCTCTAGTTATTATTAGATTCTTGTATATTGTTGTTAATGATATTACTGGTCTTGGTATACTGGTTTGCTCAGTAATAGTATGAGTGTATTAGTCACTATAGGGTAGTGAAATGTGGTCATGATGTGGCGGTATTATCTGCTCTTTGTATATTGTTGTTATTAGTATTATTGGTCTTGGTATACTAGTTTGGTCAGTGACATTATGGTGGTATTAGTTTCTTTAAGATAGTGATATTTGGGGTATTATTTGGTCCTTGTACATTGTTGTTATTTGCAATTTTGGTGTTGCTATACTGGTTTGGTCAGCAACAGTATTATGGTGGTATTAGTCACTATATAGTGGTGATATGCGCTGATGATGTTGCCCTTGTACTGACCCACAGAAAACAGATAACAAGTCAATTAAACTGTTCAGTGTAAACTCCAACAAAAACAAAACCCAAAAAACAAACGCAAAGTTGAATTTTTTTCCTGTTATATTTTTTGGGGGAAAGGGCAAGAGGGAACAGACACTTTGGCTTTATAACTTGTCTTTCTTTGACCCGATTTGAAATGAATTTTCTTCTATTAGACAATCCCTTTAAATAGAAATAATTTTCTGCAGCGCGCTACTCAGACATCCATCACGTTATATAGGGAACCTGCCGTTGAAAAGTACCGGTCCACAGCCTTTGTCTAGGAGTAAAGGGGCCCCAAGCTGAGGTTTTGCCCCGGGCCCATTTAGCTATGCCCCTGCACCTGACAGATGCAGCCAATC
Organism: Phyllomedusa bahiana; assembly: GCA_025379985.1. NCBI lineage: Eukaryota > Metazoa > Chordata > Amphibia > Anura > Hylidae > Phyllomedusa > Phyllomedusa bahiana. The sequence continues at coordinate 35,337 of JAODAL010039463.1, read as the reverse complement.
ACAGGCCAGCGCAGTCACGTGCATATGACGTTGTAGCCGTGATTTTGCTGCACTTGTCATGTGAATGATGAACGTTCACTGCTTACTTCCTGGATAAACGGGTTGGATGTGGGGGACCGAACGGGAGCTTCTGGGAGGTAAGTATAAGTCTTATCTTCTATTATTTATCATCCCTGACAGACCAACGAGCATTCTTAACTCCAGGAACCCTCCTTTAGCTGTTTGCCAGTAATTTTCATCCTTATCCTACTTCTTAGCAAATGCACATTAGTAAGAAATAGGAAACAAGTAAAAGGGAGTTGTTAGTTTCCATGGAGGTACACGGGTCAGTAACAGAACTGTATACACAAAACGGTCATACATTTTTATTTAAGATTATTTGCAAAGTTGCTTGATGTAACAGATCAGATTTATTAAAGAGCTTAAATAAAGGTAATGGGGTCGGTTTACATAAGCTTTAAGGTAGACAGTGGATTGCTTATTAAGTGGTAAGTAAGTAATGGCCTTTGGCTGCACTATCTCAGATAAGAGGAACTGCTTACCAATTTATTTTAACTCTCCATAATCGTCAAAGAAAGCCCCTTATCAATAATCACACAAATTCCGTTGCCTGTGCCCAACAATAACAGGGTATTCATCCAGCTACAGTAAATCAACAGGGGTATAGATAATAGCTCCAAATAGATGTATACATTGATCACTACTCCTCCTTTGGATAGAAGTCCTAATAAAGAAGAGCATCCATTAAATGAGATAAACACAGGAAGTCTACCCCTACAACAATCCTGCAAAAATATCCTACAAGTAACTGTAAGGTCATCGCTCTGATAAGGGCGGCCCTATATGATCCTGGCATTGCCCTAAACTGGGTCTATTGCAGTCCAGGGTCTGCTAGCAAACAGTATTAGATGCCGATGTGTTTCCCTTATGTGGTCAGGTTCATCAGGGGAATAAACAACTGCAGGTAGCTAGACTTGATAAACAGATAGACATAGATGGTGTGTGACATTGATGTCTAGGCGTTGATGAACCAACAAGCGTTCTTAACTCCCAGAACACCCCTTCAACTGTTTGCCAGTAATATTGATCCTTACTCTACTTACTGCTTATTAGTTAGAAATATGGAACAAGTAAAAGGAAGTTATTGGTTACCATCACAAAAATCCTATAATAAATCAAAACTCAGATGCTTGTATCCAGCAATAGCAGGGTATTCATCCAGTTACAGTAAATCAACAGGGGTAAAGACAATAGGTCCAAATAGATGTATACATTGATTGCTACTCACGGTATGTTCCTCCTCATTTGGATAAAAGTCCCAATGAAGAAGATAATCCATTAAATGAGATAAACCCAAGTAGTCTAACCATACAGCAACACTGCTGAAATATCCTACAAGCAACTGTGGGGTCATCACCCCGCTAAGGGCAGCCCTACTCCTGTTGGCTATACTTTATATGACCTTGGCATTATCCTATACTGGGTCTATTGCAGTCCAGGATCTGCTAGAAAACAGTGTTAGATGCCGACGCGTTTCCGTTATGTGGTCAGGCTCATCAGGGGAATAAACAACTGCAGACAGCTAGACTTAATGAACAGATAGACATAAATGGTGTGCACCATTGATATCTAGGCGTTGATGAACCAATGAGCATTCTTAACTCCCAGAACACCCATTCAACTGTTTGCCAGTAATTTTCATCCTTACCCTACTGTGACGATCCATTCACATTTCGGCCGCCATCTTGGACCAGAATCGCCGTCTTTGGTAAAAGGGTTGGCACTCCAACATCACTTGACCACACGGTATGTTGAAACTGGCCTCAGCCAGCTTTATTGTTTAGGCACAGTATATAGAACACAAAACAAACAAAAACCTTAGGCCGTCCAGCCACTAACTTCAACACAATTGGAGATCCCTCTCTACACATCGTCTGGACCTAATATCCAGCACCAGTAGTACTGTACACTCCCAATACAGTGTTAGGCTTCTTTCAAGCCTCTGTGGGGCCAGAGCTCTCTCCTCAGCTCTGCTGCTCCAACTTCCAGGTAGCAACCACGCCCCCTGAACACCTGTAGTCCCAGGATTTTATAGTGTGTCCAAATCCTGGCCTGGAACACGGGGACAGCCACCCACCCAAAACTATGGCTGGCCCAAAAAAGCCACCCCATACATAGCTGCCTAGCAGCTATTCTCGCCGCTACTGTAAGTATCAGTAATATATCATTACTGACACAATATAAGTGTCTTTTCCCCCAACGAGACCAGGTCATCGGTGGCGCATCTGCAGCAGGTCTCCAGCTGCACACCCTCTAATGGCAGAAACATGCAACTATCGGAGGTCGCTCTGCCACACTACTTACTGCTTATTAGTTAGAAATACGGAACAAGTAAAAGGAACTTATTGGTTACCATAGAGGTACATGAGTCAGCAGCAGAGCTGTATACACAAAAAAAGTAAATTTTTATTCAAGATTATTGCAAAGTTGCTTGATGTTCCATTTCAGATTTATTAAAGAACTAAGATAAAGATAATGGGGTAGATTTGCATAACCTTTAACGCAAACAGTGGCTTGCTCCTTGAGAGGTTAATCAGTAATGGTCTTTGGCTGCACAATCTCCGATTAGAGGAACTGCATACCAAGCTAAATTCTTCTTGAATCTGATCCTGGCGTGAACTTGTATGTTAAATTTGGAATTAAGCAGCTTTCATAACCATTTAGGGGCATCCGTTATTTTCACCCAGGGTAACATTTCATCCTTCCTTAAGCTCGTTCTTTATGACAGGACTGGGTTATATATGACTACTTGAGGCTGTAGACACATTAAGTTATGTAATTATGTTTATTGTATGCAATGGGAAAGTTCCCAGCACATATGCTAAATAGACATTGGTTCCCAAATTACAAATGGAGGCCAAAATAGTGTCCTGTTGGGGCAGTATATAATCTTTTTTTACTGTATTGAATAGCCAAATATGCTTTTTTTATGCATCCCAAAAAAAAAAGATACCACATATTGGACCACATTTACTATCACTGTCTAAAAGTTAGAGGGCGAAATGTATTAAGACTGGCACAAAACACAGCTGTCTTAATGAAAAGTTCACAGAAGTAAAATGCACCAAATTTATTAGGGCTTATTAAATTTGCCTCGTCTTTCAGTGTCTGGGTAATAAGCCACCTGGGACCTGGAGAAGATTTCTAGCTTAATTAGCAACACGTTTTGGCACAAACTTTAATAAATTTGTTGGGCAGTGTCAGATCCCTCCCCTTTTTGTTAAGCCCCACCCATTTTTAAAAAATGGCAAGCTCAGGGGAAAAAAGGGCAAAAGTCACAAATTTTTGTGCATATGCCACTTTTGAAAAAAATCCGATGTTTTTAAACCATAATATTGCCACAAATTGCATAATCCATTCCCCTCTCCACCACCCGACAGCATAGTCTAAAAATGCATCAGATTTATCACAGTGGCTCATGCTGATTTGATCAATTTGGTGCATATTTGGCCTTTTCTAGCTTTCTAGACCAACAATTAGGGGGAAATGTATGAAGCGATTTTTGTCAGTATCATGGAGTAAAAAAGTAAAAATATTTTGCACAAGTGGCACTTCTATTGCAATTTTCGACTTCTGAGTTGTTTTACACGGAACTTGCCAATTTTTGATAAGTGGGTGGAGCTTATCTCAGAGGGCGGGGCATTCCAGAGTCTGGCAAATTTACTAAAGTTCCTGCCAAAATGTGGCGCATATGAAACCATTTTTTTTTACTCCAGGTCCCAGGTAGCTTTTTGTACTGAAAGATGCACCAAACTTATTAAGCCTTTATGAATTTGGGGCATTTCAACCACTTTTCATTAAGACAGATATATTCTGTGCCAGTCTAAATATGTTTCCCCCTTAGTCGTCATACTTTTTATGCCAGAGTTTTGCCGCAGGTCTTGCTACAGCATGTCGCATCACAGACACACCCTTTCCTTTGAAGTTACTGTACATCCACTTTCTATGAAGCCATGCTTATTTCTCAGAGACGTCATAAAAAGTGTGTAATGCCCATATATAATTTGTCTGCAACACATATCGAGCCTTATGGATGAAAACTGTCTAGCAGTAAGACTGTCTTTAGTGCCCATGGCAATCAATCACAGCTCAGCCTTCATTTCATATAGAGCTCTGGAAAAATGAAAGCTGAGCTCTGATTGGTTGCTATGAGCTCTGATTGGTTGCTATGAGCAACAAAGATAGTCTTACTGCTAGACGGTTTTCATACATGAGACCCATTGTGTCACTTTTTGGTGCATTTTACAACCTGTTTCTGGTGCAAACACAATAGTAAATGTGGGCCAATATTTTTTTTTAAATGGAAGACTATGGGCATAGTAAGCCACCACTCGACTATATAGCATATTTGTAAACTCTCCAGCATCGTGCGGGAGACCCTAACAAATAGGGGAGACCTCCCGCACTCCCTCTGCACTAGAAGTGGCACCAGCATCATGAGAAGCTGCTATGAAGCCACTGACTGCGACCAGCATTGCTGCAAAGGCATCCTGCATAGGATGCTTTCAGTTCAATGGCCGCCAGTGAACTGCTGGGAGGAAGGGGCGGAGGCACAAAGCTCCACCCCTCTCCTCAGCAGAGCACTGTCTGAAGTATCAATGCTGTCCACTCTTCAGCAGGAATGGTAAGTATATTTCTGTGGGGTAAATGTGAATGTGTCTGTGTAGGTGCAGAGTGGGGAGGGGGATGAGTGTGAGTGTGTCTGTGTGGGTGTAGAGTGGTGGGTGAGTGTGTCTGTGTGTGTGGGTGTAGAGGGGTAAGTATAGGTGAATGTGTCTGTGTGTGGGTGAAGAATGAGGGAGGGGGTGTGTGTGTGTTTGTGTGTGGGTGTAGAGTGAGGGAGTGGTGGTGAGTGTGTCTGTGTGGTTGTAAAATGGGGAAGGGGTTAGTGTGTCAGTGTCTGTTGTGAGTATGCAATGAGGGAGGGGGGTGAGTGTGTTTGTGGATGTAGAGTGGGGGAGGAGGAGTGAGTTGGTCTGTCCATGTGTATGGGTAGAGACTGGGGAGGGTGTTCAGAGTGGGGGAGGAAGGGTAAAGTTGTGAGTGTGTGGGTGTAGAGGGGAGTGTGTGGGTGTAGAGGGCGGTTTAGAGTAGAGGAGTAGAAGGGGGTTGAAGGGCTTGAGGGGGAGAGCGAGGGTAGAGTGGGAAGTCAGAGGTAGTAATGAGTGGGGTAGATGTGAAGCAGAAAGGGTTTGGAGTGAGGTGAGGGGAGGGATGGGCACACAATTTTCTTAGCTTAAAAAAGCTGTGTGCCACCTATGGGGGATGGGCTTCACCGAGCATTTCTGAACACTGGATAGGCTATCCTATGTCTAGGAAAGCTGGGTGAAGCCCATCCCCGATAGGCTTTTCCAAGATAAGAAAACTGTATGTCACAAGTAGAGGGTGGAACATCACCCAACTTTCCTGGACACTGAATAGACTATCCAGTGTTCAAAAAAGCTAGGTAATGCCCCATCTCTCACAAGAAGAAAGAAAAAACTGGGTGCCATTTGCAGGGGATGGGGCAGTTTTCTTGGATGCTGAATGGGATATCCAACCTATGTATATGTTTAATCTTCCTGTGTATTTAAACATGGCAAGGAGTAAATGCCATGTCCCGCAACTGCCAATCAACATCAATAATCAATAATCAATAATGGTCAGCGTTCCCGTGTGGACCACGATATTTATAAATGTCAATGTGGTGGTCAGTGGAAGCAACAGGCAGATTTCAAATCGTTAGCGGAAAGAAGAATGATATTCACAGCACTCATCAGATCATTAAAATCCTTATTTATTGTAGCACCTGTTACTCTGGAGGGACAGAACATAGGATACATCCTCACTCAATGACGGCAGTTTCGCGCACAACTTCCTCTAGGCCTGTTGATTTACCTGTTTCCCTTTTGGACTACTTATGATGTGGTGGACTACTTCAGATCAGCTTTGGATCAATTTTTTTAATAAAATGGTTGAAGAGGGCTGGTGTTGTGATTTTATTTTCCATTTAATTCCAGTGTTAATAAGGGAGGCACCTGATAGATGCCTCTCCATTACTATCACTGGGGCTTGGTGCCAGCCACTGGTGTTTTTTGTCATCCTAAGGGTATGTTCACACGATGTACTGCGGCGCATACAGTACACACCACAGTACATGGTGAGTTTCGGGAGCTCGCGCTGATCAGCGCGTACACCCACGGTGCGCGGGAGCCGACAGCCAACCGGCCCCATAGACATGCATTACATGCATAGACTTGTCACTTATCTCCCCACACGTTCAATACGATCGTATTGTACGTGCAGGGGGACGAGGCGTAATCCACAGTTCTCTATGATAGCTATGGATTACCGTAATTGCGGGGCGCATTTCACCGCGTTTTAAGCGCAATACGCCACAAAATATGCAGCGAAATGTGCCCCTAAAATAATCCGTGTGAACATAGCCTAAGGGTGCGTTCCCACTGCACAGGACAAATACCGGTCGGTTTGCCTGCCGGTATTTGTCCTGTTTTGCGGCCGCCCCCACGGCCGTGGGGGGGGGCTGTTTTTCTCCGCGATGACCCCTCCCCTTTCACATTCATAAGCACAGGTTCTCTCCGAAAACCGGACGGAAGATTGTGCTTGATGAATGTTTTGCAGCCGGACCGCGGGCGGCAAAACCGCCGGATGGAAAACCCGTGCAGTGGGGACTGCTGCACGCGTTTTCCATAGAGTACCATTGTGCTAATTTTCGGCCAGTTTTTCAGGCGGTCTGAAAAAACGCAAACCGGCTGAAAAACCGTCCGAAAACCCGTGCAGTGGGGACATGCCCTAAGGCTGACATTAACCCCCTCTCCCTATTACCCCAGCACCCAACACAACAGGGGAACTGGGAAGATCTGGGATTCCGACAGAATGGAACCCTCTAATGTGATTGTCTGCTTCTAAGACAGGAAGGGCCCAATATCCATGGACTTTTCCATCCTCATAGTATCAGGCTACAGCTGCTAGTTTTACCTTGGCTGGTTATTAAAAATGGGGGTCCCTATGTCATCTCTTTTATTATTATTTATTGAAAATCAAAAACTAGGCATTCACTGTAATCAATAAATAAATGATATGGGAAAAAAACAATGTGGGGTTCTTCTAATTTTTCATAACCAGCCGAAGTAAAGCAGCACCTGCAGGCTGATACTATCAGGATTGGAAGATCCATGGTTATTGGCCTTTCCCATTCTAAAAATATGAAGCCACAGCCACCCTAGTAGTGGATCATCACATTAGAGGGCCCACTTCTGATGGTAACCCATCTCTTCCCAGTACTCCCAGTGCATTGGGTACTGAGGTAATAATGACATGGGGTTTATTGTCAGCTTTGGAGTGAAAAAAAACACAGCTGGCTGACAACAAGTCCTTGCGCCAGTAATGGAGAGGCGTCTGTGAGCTACTTCCCTTACTAACACTGGAATAAAAGGGTAAAAAAAACACAATGCCAATGCAAAAACATTTTATTTAAATAAACACTCCCGAACACCAGCCCTCATTGACCATTTTATCATCAAAGTGGATTCAATATATATCTGATATAGTCCACTGAATCAAACATATTCCAAATAGTCAGCCTGTAACAGTACAAAAACCAAGCTGCATAATATGATTCTGGGTGATACAGGTCACAGAAAAATCTCCTCCCCCCACACACCTCAAGGAGCTTGTGCCTGTATGCAGTGCTATGTATCCCGATCCCCCAGCATTGTGTTATGCATCCTAATCCCAACACAAAATACGACCCCCATCTATCACCCGATAACAACCCCCCCAACCACACCTATCCCCCCATGTGGAGTTTGTACAAAAGTGGGCACAAGTAGAGACGTGCTCGAAAAGTGAGGAGTCTAAGATATTAGTGAGGTAAAATCTACAGAGGCCAGTTGAGGCCAGGAGAAATCATCAGGGTGGTCTGGATCGGATGGAGAAGAAAAGGAAAAGTGAACAACTCCAGTAATAGAAGATGTCTCCTTTGAGTTCCTGGATGACAGTGTATTTTAATGACTTATATGTCTTGCAGAACCTGTGTACACTGGTATCTACCACCATATGGTCACTGTATGGAGGTAATATACAGCCTGCAGAGCCTGTGTACACTGGTAACTGCCACTATATGGTCCCTGTATGGAGATAAATACAGTCTGCAGAGCCTGTGTACACTGGTATCTACCACTATATGGTCACTGTATGGTGGTAATATACAGTCTGCAGAACCTGTGTACTCTGGTATCTACCACTATATAGTCACTGTATGGTGGTTATATATGGTCTGCAGAGCCTGTGTACAACTGCTATATACCACTATATAATCATTGTTTGGAAGAAGTATAATGGTTTAGGAACCTTTTACCGGCATCTCCCAACTGTCCTGGATGCTGAATAGACTATCCAACGTCCAGGAAAGCTGTGTGATGTTGCACCCTTCAATTAGCTTTCTTCCAGAGCAGTTGTACAGTTGCTTGTGGTAGGTGTGGTCTTTGTGATGGGCTGTGTCTTGTTTTAAAGAGGGCAGTGTTCATGCAAATTCTGTGGGCGTTATGTGTAGCATGCGGTAACTTTAAATCCCCTGAAGCCCACTTTCAAAAGTTGTGTGGTGGCCATTGTTACTGTGATGCGGTGCCTGTAGGGTGGTACGACCCAGAGCCGGGGGGCTAGGTTGTTGAGTCACTGGGTTGTTCCCCCTTCTGGTGTTGCTGTGGTCGCAATGCAGTGCCATTAGTCTAGGACCCACTTTAAAGATGTCGCCATAAAGTGGAAAGTGGACTTATACCCTTTTTCTCAAAAAGTATACTAAGAACTTCATGGTTTTTTTGCAAACTGTTGCTGAGGAGCAGTAGATCAACGTACAGAATGTGGTTGTGAGGTCTATGTCTTTTTTCTCCCAATGTGAACACTTTCAAAAGTTGACACGTATACTATATAATGGTATATGGAGCCTCCTGATGTATACCTCCAATGAAAGGCTCAAACACAATTAAAACATTCAAGAAATAAAGCAAATATGGAATGAGAACTAAAAATGTTGATATATGTTTTAGAACTGGCACACTGTATGGCCCAGTTCTACTGGCATGTGAAAGGGTACACTCGGCACACTAAATAATCAGATGATCTCACTGTCGCTCATAAGATGTTTTCTAATAAATCTTTTTGTTGACTGATTGGTTGATCCTTCCCTGTTGAGGGAAATCCAACTACAACTACCTAGTGTCATGATTGTGCCTGAAACACCCCTGTCTTTTGGCTCTGGCTGCCGGCCACGGCCAGTACGATGTAAACCATGGTTTTTGACTTAAGACTACATTTCTTATCACTAGTGTGAACTGGGTTTATTTTGTGCTGGGTGCTAATTGATTCCTGGCCAACGCCCATGGCCAGGAATCTTCCAGCACACTCGTGGTTAATTTTTGTTCCTTCTTGAGTGACAGCCTTCTTTTCCTATCTGGTCTTTTGTTCCTTCTGCCTATTGCTTCAGTTCTACCTTTCATCTGTTCCTATGTAAGGTCTCTGCTTCCTTCCTGTTTTGCCTGCTATTTTGGCTCATTGCCCTATAGTTCGCCTGCTCTCATCTGTTACTTTCTGCATTTTCTGGTTACTCTCTGCCTCACGATTCTGTACCTCGTTGCCCGTACTGTTGCCGACTTTGGACCGCCCCCGTCTATCCTCTTTGTATCACGTCTCTGTACCTCGCTGCCTGTACTGTTGCTGACTTTGGACCGCCCGACTACGTTTATTGTTCTGTGTCCGTTTGTCCTGTCTGTTTCACACCTATATCAGTGCAGCCATCAGTCATCCGGTTGGGGCCGGCCTATTAAAGAGTCGGGTTCCCCAAAAGGCAGGGACAGAGGCTGGGACCAGTGTCAGGGCCTCACTTGTCTGTGTCTTTGTGTGCGTCCCTGACAGTCCCTGACACCTAGTAACTACAAGTACCTAGAAACTCCTCTCTGAGCAGTTCTGGAGAAAATATTGATTTAAATGCAAAATTTTGGGCCCCAACCCACATACAAATTCTACAATTATTTAAATGAATTAAATCAAAGTTTTAGATCTGCTTGACTGCCCTAGAATTTTACCATAAACTACTTCATTATTTTATAGTTTACTATATATAATAATATGCTCTAGTCACCCTAGAACTCCAGGGATACTAGATATGAACCCATAAGATATCATTTCAAGCTCTAGTGTGCTACAGTAAATTACTTCATTATTTTATAGTATAATAACCTTATACTAGAGCCACCCTAGATGTCCAGACATTAGCCCATAAGATATGCTTTCCTGCTTTAGAGTGCTACCATAAAATCTTTCATTATTTTATAGTATAATGTAAGAGCCATATACTATAGTCACTTTAGATCTCTAGGGATACTAGATATTAATCAATAAGCTATAATTTTCTGTTCTAAAGTTCTACCATGATCTACTTCATTATTTTATAGTACAATGTACTAGCCATATATTATAGCCACCCTAGACTGCCATAGATTTGAGATATTAACCCATAACCCCCTTGAAGCACCATGTTTAATGCATACACTATATCAACCCCTTTAACGCCTTTGACTATCTGAAGTACCAGGTATTAAAGGGGTTTTATTGTTTCATCTTTTTGCAGCCATTTATACTGGTTGCTAAGGTGAACTTATGAAATGGAGGGGCGTGTTTCTCCCGACAGCAGGGAGTATCTTGTCTCTGCAGACACTCCAAAGTGTGCACGTGAGAATTCATTCTGAACACCATTTAATGTAATGAGAAAACCCCTTTAAACGCTAACTCGAGAGTATTCTACTTGGAAATACTTTTCTACTGATCTTTTCATATCTCAGCTTGTAACCATAACAAGTAGGCATCCTCTGCATCTAAGGAAAAGAAGGTTTAACCATCATCATAGATTTGGTTAGTTGTTATAAGAGCAGTGAGACTATGGAACTCATTGACACAAAAAAATCTTATGATGGTGAACAACAGGGGCTTAGAGGTCTTTCTTGAAAACTAATACAAAACAGGTTATGAGTACTAGATACTGGATATGGGAAGTGGAACCAGGAATTTATTCAGGAAGTCAAGAAGGAATATTTCCTCTAATAAGGGGGAAATGGAATCAATCTCCTTCTTTTGGATCAATGTGGTCGGATTATAGTTTGGACTTGATGGACCTGTGTCGTTTCATTATCAACTATATAACCCATGCTAGACCACCAAGAGTCTAACAGAAATCCCTTTACTAGCTCTATATCCACACTATGTAAAAATGTGTGATGTAATTTATGTACAGTTCATCTAATTGGTGATATTTTCTTGTGGGAATGATTGTACTTGAAACCCCCCTTTAAAAATGTTTCCCCTAATTACTTTGAAAGTGAGGAATTGAGGACAGTTATACAGATAACCAATGGCCAGTGCTGGTGGAACATGTCACCATAAATGGTTGTCCAGATACTCATGAAATGATTTGTCCTAAATGCAATCATGGTCTCCATAATTAGTTACTGCTTTTCACAAGTTGGCACATTCACATTGGTCAAATTAAGCTCCATTTATTTCATAAAATGGAAATCAAAAGGGTGTCACTGACCAATAGGATCATCCTTATGTGTAGGCCACATAATTTGATTTTCCTGTAAAGGAATGTATAAACTCTATTTCTATTTCTATATCTCATATTAATGAAAGTTATAAAGCCACAAAGCAGTTTTATGCAAGTTGGAATAAATATCTGGATAACTAAAAGGTTGTATCAAATATCCTAGTGGCTTTTGATACACAGTTGGCCACCAGGCCAGAAACAAACAATTTGGGCGTCCAGGTGCCATGAGTTTTGGCGCCCAGGTGCCATTTTTTGCGTGCATTTGTAGCATAGAATGAATGAATCAATGAACTTGTTCTGTGTTGCAAAAATATATATACCCCTTAACTGTTCCTCATTTTTAAATGTTATAGCCACAAACCGAAATGTATTTTATTGACATTTTATGTGAAAGAGCAACACAAAGCAAGCATTTGTGAAGTGTGAGGGTATGTCCACATGCCGTAATCGCGGGCCTTACTTTGGGGCGTAATTGTGCTGCAATACACCAGAAGTATGGCCTGAAGTTACGGTAAAATCATAGCACTCATTCAGATTTTTAATTTACAAAAATTTGGAAATGCACGTATCATTTTCTTTACACTTCACAAATATTTGCTACTTTATGTTGCTCTATGACATAAAATATCGATAAAATACATTCAAGTTTGTGGTTTTAACAGTTACAAATGAGGAACGGTTCAGGGGATATGAATACAGTATTTTTGAATATCTCAGTTTTGTGAAATGGATGCTATACTATCTAAGCAAGGGTTTTGTTCCTTTCAACCCCCCTCACCTTAACCTTGCTAAAATAAGTAGGTAACTGTATCCTAGAATGAGGATTTATTTTCTTGTTGTATGGACACGTGATGGAAGAGGGCATGGACTTAACTTGAGTTTTAAGAAGGACTTGGAATTATCTAAATTGACTAACCAAGAGCATGTTTGGTTCCTATTAGTCCCCCTCACCCTAACCTTGGTAACATAGTCAGGTAATAGTTTTATCTCACGTAGACAGACCAATGATTGTCATAAGAGCTGGTTATCAGGAGCATTATAGCAATTATTGAGCTATGTATATAAACCTTAAGAAAACTGAATAGAGGTCTCTATAGCCCAAGTACTTGCTGCCTAGCGGACCTGCAAGGTTTTAGAAACATGTCTTATGCTTAATCCAAGTTTTTAGAAGCTTAGAAGGAATTTCTGATAAGACTGAATTTAAACTTCAAGATTCTAAATTAGGAACAAGTTGAATGTTCTGCAAAGATTTCAATTTATCCTGAAATTGGGAATATGGTGAGGTTGGATCTTCTTTAATATAACTGCAGGCAGCAGCAAGAGGATGCGTCGTAGCGGAGATATTTTTGACAGTTGAATTATTAGGAATATAGATTCATAGTAAATTTCTCTGATGTATTTTTTAATGCGAATGAAATCTAAGTAATGAGCAAAAGTATTTGACAGAGCACTATTTGACACATACAAATTTATATAGCCTACATGCATATAAACTTTATACTGTGGTGTACAAAGTAAAAGTTTGTGCCCCTCTCAAAATCAAGAATGGGACCCAACAGAGATGTTCTAATTCTCTTTATTGATTGTTCTCGTTGTCAGACATTTGTCTTTGACTGGAGTTTCTGGGAAGATTAGGTTGAAGATCTGTTTTAAAAAATATATCACACAGGTTTGTGGAGGGAGGGCTCTTGCAAGGGACATAACGGGAGGTTACTCCTAATAAGGAAATGAAAGAGCACAAAGGTGTAGATCAAAGCTCTTTGGCAACAGGATCCTCCATTTATCAAGTGCCATTTGGGTCTTCTCAAGAATTGGGGCCCAGCTGCGACTGCAAACTCTACACTGTCTAAAGCAGTGTTTCTCAACTCCAATCCTCAAGAGACCCACCAACAGGTCAAGTTTTCAGGATTTCCTCAGTATTGCACAGCTGATATAATTAGTATTGCACAGGTGATGTAATTATTGTCAGTGCATTCTGCACAGGTGATATCATTATTGTCAGTGCATTCTGTGGGAGATCCTGAAAACATAACCTGTTGGTGGGTCTTGTGGACTGGAGTTGAGAAACACTGGTCTACAGCAACCCTCTTGGATGTCATCATTCATGGCTGGGTAAAGAAGAGGTCCAACAGAATGGGGAGATCAAAAAACAGTCCCAGAAAACACCAGCTAGGGAGATCTGTGGATTCTGAATGAATGATAGCTGAATTAAGTGTAAAAGAACATAGTAACCTAGGACCTGAGTTGAAAGCGAAATTTCCTATTCAGAACCTACACCTACTTAGTCATGTATATATGTTTATAGGTAGTACATATGCTGGATAGGAAAGAGATGAAGACCTTATTATTGTTATGGTGGGTAATTTATGGTTGGTAATGTTATGGTGGGCTCTGTATGAATAGCATTGTTATTTGAGGCAGTGTATGGCTGGCACTGAAGGGCTGTATATGTTATTTTAAGCTCCCTAAATGAACAATCCAGCAAAAACTGTTTCCTTATTACCTTTCGATTTCTTCCTCAAAAGAGTATTTATTTCTGACACAATCATGGCAGATCTATAAGCTAAACCATAAAGATGTCTGATACATGTTTGAAACAGTAACTTCTGTAACCCCCATGGAGCACCGAGAAGGGGACCCTCCATTCTGACTTTGGGAGTCCCTAAAGAGGAACCAAAACTTCTCAGCCATTTTGGGTATATACAAGAGCCATAAAGCTCTCGGACTGAGACTATCCCTATAAGATTTACAGCAGCTCACGGAAGAGGTATATCATGACAATGTGGCCCTTGGACCAGGAAATGTTGTGCACTCCTGACATAGATAAACTTGTGTCAAGTGCTAGATTATAGGTGGTGGATAATCCCATACAAAGGTGAAAACAACCACTTTTGCTTACATTTACAGTGATATACACAGAAAATGAAGGGCCCATTCACATACTGCTTGACACCACCACACTTGAATCATTACATTTTTTACTTCTTTGTCTTGCCGCGGAAGGACTCATCCTTGTGAAGGCTCTCAACACCTGTTAAAATAAGAGCAAAGCTAAATGATAATGGGCTCCCTCTTGTCCGAGACCCGATGGCAACCATCTCTGTGATGTGTATGCCTTCTCTATATTCCTCACTCATAAAATAAGCTGGGCTCATGCCAGTATCTAAACAGAGAGCTGTCGGGGTAGATAGGAGAGAGGTTAAAAGCAAGTTGGTTTACTGAGACGAAAAAAGAGTCAGGCATTGAGTTCCTTCTGATTTCATTATCTTAATGGTTGTTCTGTGGATATTACTGTGTAAAACTTTGGCACCTTCTTAAGTCAGACTAATTACAAGGAATTACAATCAATATATGAACTAAGTAGGATGCCACTCGTTGTCCTGCTTAAGAAAAAGCAAATCGAAGGGTTACCATATTTTGTAACAATTTCCATGTCAATGACTATGATCAATATGGCTGCGAGAGGAGGCCATAGAGGGTTTTGCTGAGATTTATTCCACTATTATTAGGTTGTTTTTCACTATCTTATAGAACGAGTAGCAAATAAAAGGCTAAAAATTCTGCAACGGCAGCAGACAGAGTTCGAGTAATATTAAGCTTGACCTTGATGCTTTATAAAAATTGGATAATAAAAAGAGAATAGCCACAATAATACCAAATGCTCAAAGGAACCACAGCAAATAATGGTTCTGGAGAAATGGGCAGAAAGCCTAAAAGGAATGCTCTGTTTGCTCTTCCCATAGACTAACCCTTCACTGTCTTCTTTAATATCAGTATTCCTACAACTAGAGGCAGAATGCAGTTGGTGCATAGATGTGAAGTTGGGTTATGGTTATTAAATGTATGCTTTAATAAAGAGTGTACATATAGGTGATAGAGAAATGGTAAATATGTGACCCCCTCATTCCTTCCTCCAACTTCCTATGGTCCCAATGCAGAATCATGACAGACATGGTAACTACAGTCTGAATGAATGGAAACCCAAAAAAAACCAAAAAAAATTAGCACATCCAAAACAATCCTAAAGAGAATGATGCAGGTGCACACACCGATGTGGCCGCAGACAATCCAAACGCAAAAAGGTTTTAGCAGCAGTCTACAAACGCTAAAAGGCAGTCGAACAATGAGTATATGAACTGTTTCGAAATGCATTTCTGCTAGTTTTTAGATGCATAAAAATGTAAGGGTTCTTAGGACACATTTTGGATAAAAACTGTGATGGCCCATCCATCAATGACAAGGTGGTCTCAGTTCAGATGGGGCCCTACACTATAGCATTTTCAACTTGCTTTCTTTCCAGGTAAGTATTCCGGCTACCAACGTCTAAAGTATAAATTGAAAAGATGACTTATGTGCTTGTTAAAACTTTCAACATTTTATTTGTTCCATTAAAAAATGCCGAGGCGGCAGATAAAACGTCCATGCAGGAAAATGCACGACGTGTTTCAAATTTACAAAGTCTTAGTCCTTGTGCTGGTGTTTTTGCCTCTAAGTTAGTGTGTTATATAGGTTGAGGTCTTGTGGTAGTGGTTGTACACACACAATCCTTTAACCATTACTTTTCCTTGAATATACTTATATGGACATCTACATAGATGTTTATATTTAATACAAATACAGAAGATCGTGTCTTACGTTTAGGCTAGTTGGTTGTCTTGTGTTCAATATATATATCCATTTAGCCTGTCTAATTAGTAAGTTATGTCGCAGGTTACCTCCTCTAATGTGTTTGCAGACTTCTTCTATCCCAGTGACATGCATATAGCTAACGTCTTGTTTATGTACCTCAATGAAGTGTTTGGCAACTGCTGACATTCCTGGTTTCCAAATTGGATTTTGTGAATCAGATTGATGAAGTCTTATACGGGTTTTGAGGTTCATACTTGAACAGTCTACATATTGCAGGTAACATTTCACACATGAAATCAAGTATACCACATTCTTGGTATTACAATTTATATATTGGTTAATTTTATATTGTTTCTGTGGGACAAGTGAACGAAAGACTTTAGTTTTTTGCATGTGTTTACAGCACTTACAAATTTTGTGTCAACAATTGTAGTTACCTCGAGTTTGTAGGCAATTACTATTTTTATGGCTATATTCACACAGTAATTGCGGGGCGTACAGTACGCCCCACAATTACGCCGGTGTTTGGGAGCTCGCGCTGATCGAAGCGTACTCCTGCAGGGCGGGGAACCGGCATCCCGCTGGCCCCATAGACAAGCATTAATCGCGGCACGTAAGCGCCGTGAATAACTTACATGTCATTTATCTCCCCGCGCGTACAATACGATCGTACTGTCAGAGCGGGGAGAGGAGGCGTAATCCATAGCTCTCTATGAGAACTGTGGATTACTGTAATGACTGGGGCGCATTTTGCTTGTATTAGAGCACAGTACGCCGCAACACAGGTGGCGAAATGCGCCCCAGTTTAAGCCGTGGGAACATAGCCTATCTTGACTATCTGATAAAAAAAAAGAGATGGTGAAATGATAGAACCTACACTGGGTCCTTGTCTAGAAACAAAATTGACTCCCTGCTGCAAAATAGTTGCCAAACCATTGTGTCTATATGATAATGGTAGATGACGTTTAATAATTGTAACTATTTGTGTGTATTGTGGTGAATACATCGTAGAAAAAGTAATTTTAGGTGTTTTATTTGTTTCTTTATTTTTAGTATTTTTAAATAGTTGGTCTCGTGATATATTGTTCACCTTTTTTTGGCTACATAAAGGGATTGATCCTTATAGCTCCTTGCTGCTAAACTTTGTAACGTATCTGGGAAACTATGTTAGACGACAACCAACTGTCCTAAACGTAAGACACGATCTTTTGTATTTGTATTAAATGTAAACATCTATGTATATGTCCATATAAGTATATATCTACATAAGTTTTTATCTTGCATATATTTTTAAACTTTGTTGCATATGTTTATACTATGTGTTCTTAATTAAAGGATAAGTAAGGGTTAAAGGATTGTGTGTGTATAACCACTCCCACAAGACCTCAACCTATATAACACACTAACTTAGAGGCAAAAACACCAGCACAAGGACTAAGACTTTGTAAATTTGAAACACGTCGTGCATTTTCCTGCATGAACATTATATCTGCAGCCTCTGCGCTCTGTTGTACCAAGCATTTTTTTTTTTGATTGGTTCCATTTATTTTAACAACGTTTTAAGTTATAGAAACATTGATACAAAAGAAAAAAAATAATAGGAAACTGATATCATTGGCACAACATCTCACGACATCGCCGTTATCCAGGCAAGGAATTGTGCATCATGTGGTTTTTGTCAACCAATAATGTTCAGTGAAGAATAAAATGGAGGAATGATCAGGTGACGCAGTGTTATCAGATGACTGGAGAGGAGTCCATAGTGGATATTTGTATAGAAAATATATGAACGCTGGATGGGGGAGAGCCTCTAGGTCAGAGGTTTCGGATCTTTGTGTGACGGCCGCACCCCCCTTTTTTTTTTTTCTATGTACTCAATCCGTCTCTCCAACGCCATCAGCTTCTCGTTCAGTGTCGCCAGCCATGATCTGTGCAGGATATCAAATGAGGGAAAAAGTTTTTGAGAAATATCCGTCGATCTCTTGATGGCCCCCCCCCCCCCTGCATGGTGATCACCTCAATGTACTCCCGGTTGGCCCAGTCCTGGTGGATCTCCCTCTGCACCGGGTCCCTCCTGGCTGGCCATCTTCCTTTCTCCTCCGTGAACTGCCCGTACCGAGCATTTTTTAATGGAACAAATAAAATTTTGAAAGTTTTAACAAGCACGTAAGCCATCTATTCAATTTATGCTTTAGACATTGCTAGCCGGAATACTTACCTGGAAAGAATGTTCTTGCTTTTCCCCATGTGGAGTTGATGGGGAGTTCCGAGCTCCGTCGATATTATGGGCCTTTAAAAGCTGCATGAAGACATGTAAGTGAGCTGTCTTTTATAACTTGTTGTTATTCTCACCTTGCTTGGTGCATTATCAGGACTCCATACTATCAGGACATGAAGGTCCCAGCTGTCACAGACGCCCCTGCGACCACTGTCCCGGGTCACAGGCGGCCAGTTCCCCTGCTTCCAGCGGAGCCCCCGTCCCCGCACGTCGGTTCGGGGTCCGCTCGTGGTCCCGGCCCCTGCCCAACGTTTCACTTACCCGGCCGTGCCCCCTCCTGCTCTGTCTGGCTCCGTTTCTCCCGGTACGTAGCTCCGCCCCTAGGGGCGCGCGCGCCGGCAGTTTGAATTTAAAGGGGTAGTGCGCCGGTGATTGGCTCATTGCCGGGCACTGCTCCTATTTAGTCCGGCCCCTTCCTGCCAGATCCTTGTTGTATCTCCCGTTGGTGAAAGCTCACTTATAGTGTTCCTGTCTTGTCATACCGTGTACCAACTTCCTGCTTGTCTACCATCACCGAACCAGAGCCGCCTGTCCTGATCTCCATCCCGTGCCTACACTACGAGCCTGCCTGAAGCGATCCTGTACCTCGTTACGCCTTGGCGCCACCGCAGGCAAGTCCTCCGCCAGTTTGTAGTGACCTGGTGGAACACCCGCCGCAGCAAGACCATCCCGCTTTAGCGTGCGGGCTCTGGTGAATACCTGTAGGTCCCACTTATATTCCACTCCCTGGTGTGGGCTTACACCATCCGAGTCCTGCGGTGGTCACTGTATCCACCTCCAGACCGTTACAGTAGATCCGTCCATTGATCGCGCCAAGGTGCCCTTGCCAAGTGTTGCCAACATCAACCACCGTCGTGGTAAAGCTATCGTGCAACAGACGCGCAAGCATGGTGCAGCAGCTTGTGCAACTTTCGCTCCATGGTGCAGCAGCTTATCATCGTCCAGCGCAAGCAACCTCCACTGCGCACTGTCGTTGTTTCCTGCCTCAATGGTTTCCCACGGCGCTGAGGGGCCCCAAGCTTCGGCTGTCGCTCATCTAAGTCTGACGTGAACAAAACTCTGCAGTGGTTTCATCGACCCAATGCTCTATGCACGATGTGCTTTATGACCGCTCAGTCCTGTCTGAACGTGCAAATTGGTCGTTCCGTGGTCAGCCTCCCTCCGGAAGGCCCTCGTCAGGGCTACGCCCCTATTAGGACAAGACGTTCCAGTGACGCGGATCTACAGCGGTTCCTCAGTGAGTTCCGCACGTTCCTTCGAGGAACCGGCCGTTGCTCCTCCACTGAACGCTCTCCTATCCTACGCCAGGAGAACCTGCTAAGGAGACATGCGGTACAATTCCGTACATCATGCCTCTGAACTGTCATGGAAGCGAGGACCGCTCTGTGTGCTACTTTCGAGAAAGGGCTCTCAAGCGAGTTTAAGGACGTCTTGGCCGCGTAGAACCTGCCGTCTTCCCTCAGCGACTTGATCCGGTTAGCAACCCGCATTGACGTATGCTTCCTTGAACGGGAGTGTGAGAAAAACTTCGGCAAGAGCTCATTCAGCCCAACCTCGCCGGTTTTTCCTCCCTTCACCGGTGTCCAGAGTCTTCTCTGCCACAGTCCGCCAACAGCCTCACGCGAGGAGCCGCATCAGATTGATCGGGCCCTCTCTCTGAGCAAGAGTTGTCCCGCGTCAGGCAAGGAACTTGTGCCTCTAGCTGTGCAGCCCAGAGCATTTTTGGAGGAACAGCCCAAAGCGTCCCGAAGCCTGCGGAGTAGATAGAAACTCCCGCACCTAGATCTGTGGGAGAGTTTGATGCATTGCAGTCGACCTCAGAGACTGTATCACGTTCCAAGTTCCTGCATTTTCTAGACTCGGCTCCGCCGGGAACATCAATACACCAGCCCCTAGTGAAGCAGTATCGGCTTCCAGTTGGGTAATGCCTGGAGAAACCGCTTGTTCCATCTACGATTCGTAGCGGGGAGCTGCTCAGTGTCACCATCCAGTTCGTCACCAAGCCACCTTTCCCCCCCTCCAGTGGGGCGCTGCATAAAGAAGAAGTCTCCTTCTACTGCTGCCTCGCTCCTCGTCTGCGATCCTCCTCACTCCCATGGCTGCGGCTCCACTCCTCCTAATCCTGGACTGGTCTACTGGAGAGTATTCGTTGGGGGTCCCAACGTCGGGGCATTGTTTGGTGGCAACTCGCCGTGTGCTTCCTAGCTCTCACGCCACAACCCGAGAGGAGCCGTTGCCGACGGGCTGCCGCCCGAATATCTGGAGTACGACAGAAGTGGGTTCTCTGAGAGGCACAGGCTGAGTCTTCCTCCAGCATCGCCCATACGAGTTGCCGCAATCGACTGTACTGCCCAGGTTGCCAGTCCCTCCTCGGGGGCCGAGTCTACCCACGAATCGGTTTCTGAGACCCAAGCCATTTCGAGTTACATCCCAGGAGATCTCCGGAAGGGGTTCAACTGAAAGTCCTCGGCTCTCGCAGGCGCAGGTTCTTTTCGTGAAGAAAGAAGGACGATACCTTGTGTGCTGCCTGCGTAGATTACCGGGGCTTGAATAAGAATCACGGTAAAGAACCGTTATTCCATTGCCTGATCACTGAACTGTTTGATCGCTTGCAGGGCGCCAGATATTTACTTCTCCAAGTTGGGACCTAAGGGCGAGGTCCTACAACTTGGACCAAATCCGCAAGGGCGAACGTAATTGAGAAGACGCCTTCAACACCAGGGATGGCCACCTTTGAGTACCTGGGATCCCTTCGAACTGTGTAACGCTCCGCTCCGACCTTTCAGGAGCTAGTGAATGACTCTTCAGACCGTCCTCCTCACCGTGCGTGGTGGTCTACCTTGAATGACAACCTGTTTGTTTCTCTCCTGACCTCGAGACCTCACCGCAGCCATGTTTTGTCAAGTATCTGAGGACGTCTCCGGGAGAACCACCTGTATGCCAAGCAAGGAAAGTGCCCATCCATCAACCTATCCTCCCGTTTTCTGGGGTACGTCATCTCTGACCAAGGCCTACCGTGATGATCCAGTCAAAATTGTCTGCCGGTTTGCAGTGGCCACTCCCAGGACTGGCCTGGGGCTATCCAGCGATTCATGGGCTTCTGCAACTACTATCGCCAATCACCCCCACTTCCTCTATGCTGGAGGCCCCGATAGTAGCCTTCACCAAGAAACAAGGCAATCCATGCAGCTGTGCCGGTCGAGCAGAGAGGCGTTCTCAAAGCTCAATCCCTCCTTCCTACGGCCTCTTATCCACTTGCACGGCCGGATTCCACGAAACCCCATCACCTGGAGGGTGGATGCCTCATCTTGGGGGTAGAAAGCCTGAGCAGTATCTTACGCAAAAAGGGCCCACGGGTAAGACTGTACTGTGCTTCTTTCTCCAAGACATTCTCATCGGCCGGTGAGGAAAATTACACATTGGCGACTGGTGGAGCCTACTAGCCATAAAATGGCCCTGGAGGAGTGGCGTTTACTGGCTGGAGTGGCGCCTGTTTCCCCATCCGAATCTACTCGGGGACCCACAAGAACCTCCAAATCTGCAGACGCTCAGCGACTTGAACCCCCGCCAATGCTAGGTGGTTGCTCTTCTTCTCCCGTTTCGATTTCAGATCCACTTCAGACCATCCGAAAGAAGTGAGAGCTGACGCCCTCTCGCGTGCTTCCGACGTGGTGGGTGAATAGTCTCTCCAGAACACATACTTCCACCATAACTCTCCATCTCGGCAGCCCCTTGGACCTCTGGAAGGTCCCCCCTGTAGGACTTATGTGCCGTCCTGCTCTTCGCAGACGTATCTTAAAATGGGACATTGCTCATTGGTGGCTGGTCCACCCGGCGCCCGAAAGAACCTTTCTGTCTGATATCCCGTTCTATTGGTGGCCAGAGTGGAAAAGGAGTTAAGGACTTTGCTCAATCTAGTGACTCCTGTGCTCGCAACAAACCCACGTCACAAGCCGGCAGGCCTACTTCAGCACTTCCCATCCCCACTCAACCTTGGACCAATATTTCGATGGACTTCATAACTGACCTCGCCTCCGGTCGTCTGGCAACACCATAATTTGGGTGATTTACGGGATCGCTTTTCCAAATGGCGCATTTCTTCCCGTTGCCAGGGCTGCCATCTGCCTCCCGCCTGGCTTGAACTATTTCTTCGCTCCATGTGTTTCATCTGCATGGAGCTCCCCCTCAGCAAATTTGTCTCGGACCGGAGTCCAATTTGTCCTCCAGGTTTTTGGCGAGCCCTATTGCAACCAACTCAGGTGAAGCTCGACTTCTCTTTGGCCCTACCATCCGCAACGACGCCAGGTGGATATGTTCAACCAAGTCTTGGGATGTTACCTCGCCATTTCGTCTCGGCACGTCAGACGATTGGACCCAATTTACTGCCCGTGGCGAGTTTCTCCTACAACTCTCTTGATCCTAGTCCGCGGGGTTCCTCCCCCTTCTACATCGTGAATGGCCTGCATCCCCGCCCTCCTCCTCCCTCTGGCAACCTCCTCAGAGGTCCCGGCGGCCGGACGCACGTCCCCAAGTTATGAAGGTCATCTTGGACCCAACCCGCCAGTCGCTGCTCCGCGCTTCCGAGCGCATGAAGACTCAAGGGACAGAAGAAGAAATTCCCCGCTCCAGTCCTTCCCCCAGGTGAACAAGGTTGGCCTCTTATCTCGTTTATGTCCGCCAAAATGATGCCTTCTCACAAACTGGGTCCCCGTTTTCTGATCCCTTTGGAGGTCATGCAGCCGATATCAACCCGGTCTCATACAGAACTCCCGGTGCTCCCCCTACGATAGTAATCCCCGATTCATTTCATGTCTCCTATTGAAACCCCTGGTCCTTAATAATTTTTTCCATAAGTCTGTCCTCCTCCGTCTGTGGCTGATGCGCCCAATGACTTCGAGGCACAGATATTCGGGCATGAGGAGAACTAGGGGAAAGCTATACATCCCCTGTGGAATAAGGGGTTCGGGCCCCGAAAGAGATCTTGGGAGCCGGAGAGAATACCTAAACCGCAGCCGTCATCCAGAAATTTTCTTCAGTCCCAGTAAGAGAAGGGCCCAAGGGGGGGGGGACCAGAGGGGGGTACTGTCACGGACCGCCCCGCTACACTGTCCCGTGTCGCAGGTCGCGCCCTTGCCCCTGCTTCTCCAGCGGAGCCCCGTCCCGCACGTCGGTTTCGGGGTCCCGCGCAGTGTCCCGGCCCCTGCCACTTCACTTACCCTGCCGCGCTCCGCTCTGTCCTGGCTCCGTCTTCCCGGCGCGTTGCTACGCCCCTAGGCGCGCGCCGAGCCGGCATTTTTAATTTAAAAGGGGCAGGGCACCCTGATTGGCTCATTGCCGGGCACTGCTCCGATTTAGTCCGGCCCGCTTCCTGCCGCCCTCGCCGGATCCTTGTTTTTGGTATCTCCTCTTGGTAAAGCTCCCCTAATATGTTCCTGTCTTGTCAATACCGGTACCACCCTCCTGCTTTTCGTACCGTCACCGAACCTGAGCCGCCTGTCCTGACCTCCTGCCCGTCCACGACTACGAGCCTGCCTGACGATCCTGTACCTCGTTACCCTTGGCCGCCACCACAGGCAAGACCCACCAGTGGTAGTGACTCCCTGGTGTGGGCTTACACCATCGCCTGCGGTGGTCCTGTGGATCCACCTCCAGACCGTTACACCAGCTCACTTCTAGGGGGATGGGGCCAAAATGGGCAGGGCAAACAAGAAAAGAAAAAAACATTGATCAGTATATCCAAAACAATCTTAAAGAAAATGGCGCAAGTGCACGTGACAGACTGCCAAAAAAAGTTTTCAAACAAAAAACGACAGCAGCACCTTTCACACGCCCAAGAGCAGCAAAAAATGAATGTATGAACTATTTTTGGTGTTTGCTGGCAAAGACTTCTTGGGGTTTGAATTGCTTTTAGGTTTCAAGAAAAGACAGTAAATTTGTCATGTGGATGAATGGAAAGGAAATGTAACAGATTTCTGACATAAAAATCTAAAAAAAACAGGTGCAGGAGAGGGGTGTCTTCCCCCGAGCCAAAACCTGTCTGTCAAGAATTTATTTATGTGTTCAAGGAGACTGGCCCCAAAAAAAGTAAAGAGAATCCTCAATGGGGCCAAACTCGACACAACAATATCATCAATTTTCGGGGGCCAAAGGTTGAGAAGCAACCCATTTGGGGTGCATTAGAACCCATTTCCAAAATTTTGTTGAAAACTGACTTAGAAAAAAATACTTTAAATGGACTTCAAAAGTATTAAAAGTAGCCCTGCCATGTCCCCTTTTATCTAGAAAAAGGTGGGACCTCAAAACAATGTCATCTGGTGAACCCAAAGAAACATAGGTCTGACATTGTGTACATTCTTAAATTGTGCTACCCAGAAATGAGCTGCCTCTTCTGCCTGTGCCTCAGCCTAGGCCACCATGCATTCAATATAGTGTTTCCGATCCGCATAATTTTAAGAAAAATTTTATATCCGCTTGCAACCATTGCAGCTGTTTTTGGAGGAGGTTTCTGAGTTTTGGGTTTTATAATACTTAAACTGTATGCAGTAAGCTCTTAAGCTCCCCCTAGTGACAACTATAGGCAGCCAGAATTTTTTTAATCAGTGCTATGTTTATCCAGAGGATTTAGGGCTTTATATCATTGAGATACTGTATATTAAAAAAAAATACCAGCAGAGAAAGCTAGACCTTTAGATATAAAATTAAGATGGTGTTCAAGGCCGGACATTCATATCAAGCTGGTGCATCAGTGTTAGCATTCACATGGTTTCAAATACATTATAGGTGAGATAATTCAGATGTTGCATACTGGGTTTCTCATCAAAGTTATATTGGTATGTTAAATGATCGATAAGGATTCTAGAAAGTGCACACACCACAAGGACCATCCAAGACAGCTTTCTTTCTGTTACATGGATAACAGAGAACTATAGGAAGGGTATCCATCATGACTGATAACATACCACGATAAACAAAATATCACAAATGGCGAAGGAGAAGCTTTACCCTGTCCTTGGGTCTTAAAAAAGTCACAGACCCTATTCCATGTCCTGGGGTCCTTGGTTCTTATCCAATTAAGGATAACATCTACATGGAGCTGGTATATTGTTTCTATTTTAATGTATATTATCTCCGGGTATTCTCATTTCCTCCACACTCCAAAAAACATGTTGAAAAATGAATCTAGAATTCAGATTGTATATCTAAATGATAACAGGGACCTGTTAGGGGTGCAGTAATCTCTCCCTGACTCACCTTGCCTAGAGCAGAGCAACCATCATGAAAAAGGTCAATCCAACAATGGAACCTTATCTTGAACAATCCCTGGCCAAAACAGGGAGCGAACAGACAACAGACAAACAGGGCACAGACAACACAGAAAACAAATAGGCGATGTCAGGCAAGCTGAGGTCAAACCAGAAAAGAACGAAATACCAAATCAGAGAGCAGAAGAGTAAGGGTGCGTTTACACGGTAAAGACCAAATACCGGTCAGAAATCCTGACCAGTATTTGGTCTTTTTTTGGTATGCATGGGGATGGCCTTTCTCCGCAGTTTGCGGATTCAAGCCCTTCCCCTTCGCACCCACATTTTCATGTTCCGCCTGAAAACCGGGCGGAAGAATGTTCTAAGTTTTTAGGACCACTGGCGGTGCAAAAAAAGTCAGGCGGAAAATCCGTGCAGTGGGGACTGCTGCACGGATTTTAAATTGAAGTCTATGGGGGAGCTTTGCTTGTTGGCTTTCAGACGGTTTGTAAAACCGTCTGAAAAACCGACAAATAACCTGTGCCGTGGGGACAAGCCCTAACTGAGATACGAGCCAAAGTCCTGAACCAGAGAAACACAATAATATAGCAATCCACACAAACACAACAGCCAGGATACAGGAGCAATCACAGGCAATGACTTAAAACAGGAAGAGGTTTACATACTCCACCCCAGACAGGGAGTGAGCCCAGGACTTAACACACTAGGCTCCGTAATGAACCCTGGCTGAGGCTGAAATTAGACAAGCAATCTTAAAGAAGGGTAGCACACTGCTGACAGGACTATGAGGGCAATCTCTGTACAGCACTGTGGAATATCATAGGGCTTTATAAATGAATACATTATGACATTAAAACCTATTTAGTTTGCTCTACAAAATTCCTAAACACAGACCTGTTTTCTGTTATTGTTGCCAGGTCATCATTGATTACCACCATCATGAAGTCCAGTACCTAAATGGGGGGTACATAAAGATTTAGGATAAACCCCAAGTCATATATTAAACGCTTTCCCACCTACTCAATGTGTCTTTCACCCAACTTGTATCAGAACTTCATTGTAAAGAATAACTATTGGGGTGCAAAATTTAGCAGTGACATCTGGGCCCTTTTGCCTGAAGATACCTAATAGCACATTAGAAAAAAACAGTATTATCATTGCGTAGGAACCTTGTTAACATTTTGCATTGGTGCCCAGGAGCTTCAAATTACATCTCTGTAAGATTGAACCTCATATATTAATATCAATGTACTCCACAAATTTTAATCTGTGCCTCGAAGAGAGCTGTAAGTTCAGAGACACCATTATTTTCGTGCATCTCCATGAACTTCCAGCGTTAGCCATTATTATTAATTGTGAGTGCGGGTTTCATCACTGGCAATAAAAGACATGCAAAGTAGTGAATAAACGGTCCTAGGAAATACAAAAAACATGAATAATGGAAATCAGTTTATGCTTTATTTATAAGGCAACTTGTCTGTCACCGCAGGAAAAAAATGGGAGATAAAGACTTTTAAATTAGAATACAATGTAAACAAATCTAGCGTTATCTCAACATTACACAGACAGCGGAGAAGACAGGAATATAGAATTCTTCTTTTTTTAACAAGATATACCAAGACAAAGAAAAGAGAATAAAAGCTGAAAGTTCCGTGTGTCAGAACTTTCCTAGATTGCATCAATTTGTACCACATTGATTAAACTATTCACACAGAGTATAGGCCGTCAACAATGGGGTTACCTGATAAGGAACCATTAATATCCAGCATCAAGGCAACAAGTTGTTTGGAAAGATGCTCTACAGCCAGATGAATGTTAAGCTCTTATGTCCAGCATAAAGCAAATACAATATTCAACAGTAAGCTATCATACCGATATGGGTGGCAGTGGTGTTATGGTGTGTGGTGGTGGTGGTTTTAGTAATTTGTGGCAGTGGTACCATATCTAGTTGTGGTGGTTATAGTACAAGTTTCAGTGATGGTATGGACCTGGAAAAAGTGGTATGGGGTGATGGGGATGTAATGGAATGTAGTGGTGGCAATAGTATGGCATTTGGTGATGGTAGTGGAATGGTTTGTCATAATAGTAGTATGTGATAGTGGTAAATGTCAGTGGTAGTGGCATGTGGTGGTGGTAGGGGAATGTTATGATAAAGGTGGTGGGGGAGTTAGTTGTTTTGATATAGAGGTTATATAAGTGGTATATTGTGGTGTTAACTGTATAATACCAGGTGATAGAAGTGGTATATGGTAATAGAGGTGGTGGTAGCTGTATGGTATGAGATGGTGGTAGTGGTATCCCACATACCACTACCACCATCTCATACCATACAGCTACCACCACCTCTATTACCATATACCACTTCTATCACCTAGTAGTTGGATGCAATGAGGTGGTTGCAGTGGTATATGGTGATAGAGGTGATGGTGCATGGCTGGAATTGGTGGTAT
Organism: Phyllomedusa bahiana; assembly: GCA_025379985.1. NCBI lineage: Eukaryota > Metazoa > Chordata > Amphibia > Anura > Hylidae > Phyllomedusa > Phyllomedusa bahiana. The sequence goes on along the minus strand of JAODAL010039463.1, from coordinate 7,059 downwards.
GGTATGTGGCTATAGTGTTGGGAGTAGTATGGTATAGGGTGGTGAGGTTGGCATATGACGGAAGTAATTATATGGTATGAGGTGATGATAGTGGTGGTATTGGGCTGGTAATTGTGGCTATAGTTTTATGGTATAAAGTGGGGGAAGTGGCATGTGGTAGGTGAAGTTCCTATGGTTTGTGGTGATAGAGGTGGTGGTGATATTGGGCTGGTATTGGTTTTATGGTATGTGCTAATGGTGATTGTAGTGGTATGGTATGAGATGTAATGGTGGTGGTAGAGGTTTTTATGGTGGAAAAAATGTGTGGTAGGGGTTGGGGTTATGGTAGGGGTTTAGGGGGTTTATAGTATGGGGGAAATTTGGCCCAGGGGTTTAGGGGGTTTGGGGTTAATGGGGGGTTGTTTTTGGTTTAATGGAAAGTGGGATGGTTTTTGGGTTAAATTTGGAAAGTGGTATTGGTATTTGGTTAAGGGTTTGGTTGTAGTGGTTTTGTATGGGGTTTAATGGCAGGGGGTTTATGGTTTTTTTGGTAATGGTGGCGAAAAGTGGTACAGTATGTGATTATGGTAGTTGTACTGGTTTGTTGGGGTTTAATTTGGGCAGGGGGTTTTTTTATGGTATGTGGAAATTTGGGGGTTTGTAATGGTTTTTTGGTTTTTGGGTATGGTATGTGGTAATGGTGGTTGTAGTGGTAATAGCAGTGGGATGGTATTTGTTAATGGCAGTGGTATGGTATTTGGTAATGGGGGTTTTTGTAGGGTTTATACTTTTTAAATTATGTTGGGTTGTAGGGTTTATAGAATGGGGTAAAGGGGGCAGTGGTATGATATGTGGTAATGGTAGTGGAAATTTATTTTGGGAATGGCAGGGGTTTTATGGTATTTGGGTAATGGCAGGGGTTTTATGGTTTTTGGGTTTTAATGGTGGTTTTAGTGGTTTTGATTTGGTATGGTTATGGCGGGTTATGGGGGTTTTGTAAAGATGTATGTAACATCAAAAATCAAAGAATTTTGTTTTTGAACTGCCCCAAAAAAAAGAAACCCATATTAGGGGGTTTGATTGGTTTGGGGTGGCATAAAAAAGGAAAAAAAAGCCCCAAACATAAAAAAGGGAAAAAAGCCTCTCAAAAATTTGAATTCCCCGGGGACATGTGTTTCACTTTATTTTGGAAGGGGGTTTTTGAATTTAAAATTATTCCACTGTTTCGGGAAAAAAAAGGGGGCTAAAAGGACGGGAGTTTTTTTTCTGCTCCCAGGCACTGGCTTTTACTTGAATGGGGCAGTACTTCATTTTCCCTGCATAATGAGTAGCCAAATTGGGGTTTTGCGTCCGGGACCTGCTAAATGTGTCCGGGGAAACCGGGGGTTTTTTTTTGGGGCCACAAAAAAAATTTTTTTGGGGGAGGGACCGATTCACCCCTGGGCCATGATTTTAAAACTCATGTGCTTTTAGGGAAATGTTAAATTGAAAAAAACTGTGCTAATAGTGGGCGGGGCAGTTTTTAAAATTTTATTTAACTCCTGCCAGGGGTTTTTGGGTGTTGGATGATTTTGCAGTAATATTTCCAAAACATCCATTTTCTACTCAATTTCTCTGTGTATTTTAATATCATAAAACGGGGTAGTCTAGAATTAGAGAAACAGGTCTACTTTCTTCCAGAAACAGCGCCATCACAGTTCACGAGTTTGTTTCTGGTACTACAGCTCAGTTCTATTGAAGTAAATAGGGTTGTGATAAAACTGCGTTGTGAACGGGGTTGGTGGCACGTTTTTGGAAAAATTTTATTTAATTTTTTTTTCAAATTTTTGGGGCAACTTTGGTTTTTGACAGTTTTGGAGTTGTTCGTTTCTTATCATTTGCTTTAGAAGCCCTTTATTTGTGGAGCCCCCTTTCAGAGCAATATTTTGTAGAGAAAAAGAGGCTTTTGCTTTCTTTTACGAGTCACCGATGGCACAGACTGGCACACCTCAATATCTCTGTAGATTGGAATAAGACTGTTCCAGCCGCAGTGTGGGCGGGTTTAAAGGGACGGTCTTTAAATTTTAAGACACCTCTAGAAAAAAAGGAAGGGGGGTTTGTGAAGGAAGGAATAGCCATTTTTCCGGGGAAAAGCCTGTGGCAATCTGTCTGTTTGTTGGATTATCTGGAGGTTGCGGGGAAAGCTGCATGTTTTTTCCTGGCCATGGCCCCTTCCGCTTTTTAATTCCCTGAAACTCTTATCGGGGGAAGTCCCCAAAAAAATTTTTAAGTTTTTTTGCCAAAGTTTAAAAGAAAAAGCGTTTTCTGCCCTTTAAACGAGGGCTGCCCGCTGACTGTAAACCTTCCCCGGGAAAGGAAGACTTGCTTTTTTTTTAAAATTTTCTAGCTAAAAAAAATCAATATTGGGACCCTGCACGGGGCCCAAGGGGGCAAATTTATCAATAGTGTCTAACTCTTAGACAAGTTTTTTTAAAGTTAGACAGATGGTATTACAATGCACCCCCAATTTCTAATGGTGTTGTTTAAATCGGGTGAAAGGTTAGAACTGTTAGTCTAATTTGTCCCCAAAATTTAAGTTGCCTTTTTTTCCCCAACCCCCCAAAGGAAAACTGCGAAAAAAAAATTCTGTTTTAATTTTAAGCCACCCCCCCTTTTTTACCTTGCCCATTTTTTGAGACCACGCCCCTTTTGGTTTTGAGGGGGGGCCCAGAAAGCATCTGAAAACTGTCTAAAATAACATAGTAAATTTTGGGGGGGAAAAAAGAAAAATTTGGGGGTTTTAAATTTCCCTTTATTTTTGGGGCAAATTGGGCCAAAATTTCTATCGAAAATTTCCCCTTGAAAAATCTGCCCCCAATGTGTAAAAAAGGGAAAAAAAAATGGGTGAGCTGTTTGGAGATTTTGGGGTTTAATGTTCATAAAAGGTCTTGGCTTTGGGGCAAAAAAAGGGGAAAAATTTGGTAGGGGGGACCCCTTAAAGCTACAGTCCCTTGCGAAGGTTTTTTCCCCCCCCTTGAACTTTTCACCCTTTTGCCAAATTTCAGGCTTCAAAGGGTAAATATATAACTTTTTAATTTTTTTGTAAAAGAATAAACCCAAAAAGGGGGGGGCCAAAATTTTGTGAAGTGGAACGAAATTTTTTGGGAAAAATTTAAAAACTTTTTTTTTAAAATTTTTAAAAAGTGGGGGTACAAAATTTTTCGGCCCCCTTAGTTAATATTTTTTGTGCCCCCTTTTGCTGAAATTTACAGTGAAAGCCCTTTTGGGGGATGTCTCTAATATTTTTGCAAATCGAGATTTAAAATTTCTTCCCCCTTTTTTTCCCTTTTGGGAAAACCCTTTGGAGCTCGTGAGGTTGGTTGGGGGAGGGTTTGGGGAACAGCTGGAGCCCCGTGGGGTTTGGGGTTGGGGAGGGGTTTTTTTTGAAAAAGCTGGGCCCCGTGAGGTTGGTGGAGAGCTTTTTTGGTTAAAACAGCTGGAGTTTTCAGGGGGGTTTGGGTTTGGAAAGGAGCGTTTGTGAACAGCTGGAGCTCATTTGGGGTTTGGGGTTGGAGGCTTTTGTAAAAAGGGTTTTGGAGCCCCCCTTAGGGGGGTTGGAGGGGGAGCTTTTTTGGGGAACAGAAATTTTAAAAACTTTTCCACAGTTTCTCGTTTGGATTCAGGTTTTGGACTGTCCCAGGGGCCCATTCTAAAAAACTGGTAACTTTTTTTTGTAAAACCTTTCCCATTTGGGTTTTGCTTTTTTGTTTGGGTTTTTCCCATATTTTTCCTTGTTGGGGAAGAAAAAATCCCCGTCCCGTCTCAGGTACTTTTGAAAGATTTGGGCCCAAAGGTTTTCTTTTTAAGGGGTTTTTTCCTTTTTGGGAAAGGGTTTCCTTCCATCCTTTTTTCCCTTTCAAATTTTTAAAACCAAAATTTTTTCCTGTCCCCTGCTAAAGAAAAAAGCCCCAAACCCATGATGTTTTGCCCCCCCTTGTGTGCAGGGGGGGAATAAATTTGTTAAAGGGGTTGACCCTATGTTGTTTTTTCCCAAAACATATGTTTTGCATTGTGGCCAAAAAGTTGGATATTGGTTTCATCTGAGCAGAGCCCCTTCTTCCACATGTTTGGTGTCTCCCAGGTGGCATGTGGCAAACTTTAAACCAGACTTTTTATGGATATCTTTGAGAACTGGATTTCTTCTTGCCACTCTTCCATAAAGGCCAGATTTGTGCAGTGTACGACTGATTGTTGTCCTATGGACAGACTCTCCCACCTCAGCTGTAGATCTCTGCAGTTCATCCAGAGTGATCATGGGCCTCTTGGCTGCATCTCTGATCAGTCTTCTCCTTGTTTGAGATGAAAGTCTAGCGGGACGGTCAGGTCTTGGTAGATTTGCAGTGGTCTGACACCCCTTTTCCATTTCAATATGATCGCTTGCACAGTGCTCCTTGGGATGTTTAAAGTTTGGGAAATCTTTTGTATCCAAATCCGCTTTAAACTTCTCCACAACAGTATCACAGACCTGTCTGGTGGGGTTCCTTGGTCTTCATGATGCTCTCTGCGCTTTAAACAGAACCCTGAGACTATCACAGAGCAGGTGCATTTATACGGAGACTTGATTACACACAGATGGATTATATTTATCATTATCAGTCATTTAGGACAACATTGGATCAGTCAGAGATCCTTACTGAACTTCTGGAATGAGTTTGTTGCACTGAAAGTAAAGGAACCGAATAATTTTGCACGCCCCTCTTTTCAGTTTTTTGGGGTTTTTTACAAATGTTTAAAATATCCAATAAATTTTGTTCCACTTCGCAATTGTGTCCGACTTGTTGTTGATTCTTCACAAAAAAAATAAAATTTTATATGTTTATGTTTGAAGCATGAAATATGGCAAAAGGTTGAAAAGTTCAAGGGGGCCGAATACTTTCGCAAGGCACTGTAGCTCTGGATCCATTTGAGATGGTCGTTGGGGTGGCAAACTGAGCTTTTGCTAAGGGCTCTCATTTTCAAGGAGTTTTAAAGGGAATCTATCACCAATATACATTTTTTAACAATTAAAACAAGATACTGATATATGGTCTTTTCTTTTTAGCTGTTTTTATTTACTTATTGCAGATGTTTTTTTAATTCTGATTTCTGTATATGATTATAGAGGAAGCCATCTTGCCTGAGCTGTTTTTCACAGCATTTAGAGAGATGCTTTACAGCAGCTTCGAGGACATAGGAGCTTATGAACAGGAGCAGACCCATTGACTTCTATAGGAGATTTTTCTAGGCATAGTTCAAATGGAAACACCAGCTTACCAGACCGAAGACACATGGACTTGCTGAGGCAAATGGATATCGATAGAAAGAGGAAAATAGCGTCCAGCGTTCTTCAAATAGCACTTGATTTTATTTTACATCAGAGATAAAAAAATGAAAACCCATAGCACCAAAGCTAATGTGTTTCAGGTCACGTGGACCCTTAATCATAGCCCCCATAGGGTCCACGTGACCTGAAAAAAACTGGACGCTATTTTCCTCTTTCTATTAATATTCTAGGCCTGCTCTGTGACATAGGAAGCAGTCACTGGCAGAATTGCGATTTTTGTTCATCCTGCTGCACATAAAATGAAATTAAAAGCATATAAATAAATGATACCAATGAAAACGATAGTACATCCCACAAAAAAGATCCTACGCAGCTCTGTATACGGCAAAATAAAAGAGTTCTGGCTATCAGAAGATAGCGATGCATAAATATTGACTTACGCAAAAAAAACACTTTTTAGCTATCCCCCGTAATCGTAGCGACCCACAAAGTAAAAATAACATTTCACAAATATTGCAGGTAAATAAAAATGTAAACAAATACCAGAGTTACTGTATTTTTTTCGTCTTGATTCCAAAAAAACTGATTAAATGAAGATCGAAAAATCATATGTCCACCAAAAAATGATACCAAGAAAACTGTCATCTGAACCCACAAAACAACAAGCCCATAAACAGCTCCGTACACAGAAAAAAAATGTATGACTCCCAGACTATGGCAAAAACGTGGTTTCTTTTTTATTTAAAAGTGTTCTTGTTGTGCAAAAGCAATAAAGCATAAAACATAACATAAAGCACTAAAACATAACAAAATTTGGTAAATTTGGTATCACTGCAATTTTATCGACTTGCTGAGTATAGTTAACATGTCATTTACTGTAGGTCACACTGTGAGTGCTGTAAAAAATAAATATAAATAACACTATCGGGACTGCTGTATTTTGTTCCCAAAAGTCCTAATACCGCTCTGTATACAAAAAAATAAAAAAAAGTTATGGCTGTCAGAATAGGACAACAAAAAACGCAATTTTTTTACAAACACATTTTCATAATGTTCATGTATTAAAACGTAAAAAACTATATAAAACTAAAATTGTTGCAATTTTACCGACCCACATCGTAAAGTTATCCTATTATTTATTCCACTCGGCAAACACTGTAAAAATTAAACCTGAAAAACAATTGCATTATCACTGTTTTTCTTTTTTCCATTTTCATGGCTAAACGCTAAAAAAAAGTGGAACAGCTGTGAGCCCAAATTGCACAATACACCCATAGATGAGATATCTGAGGGGTTATGAATCAAAAACGGGGACTTCTGGAAGGTTTCACCTGTTCTGGTTCTTTTGGGGGATTTGCAAATGCAACATGGCACTCACCAAAATCTGTGTTCCAAAAGCCAAACAGCGCTCCCTCCCTTTTACCCCCTGCCATGTGCCCAAACAGCAGTTTACACCTACATGTATTGCCAAACTTGGAAGAAATTGCATAGTTAATTTTGGGGTAACTTTTTTACAGGATTCCTAGAAAATGAAACATTTTCAGCTAAAACTGCATTTTATTGGAAAAAAATATTTTTTTTCCATTTTCACAGCCTAATGTTAAAAAAATCTTGGAAACACCTGTGGGATTAATATTCTCACCACATCCCTGGATATAGTCCTTAAAGGGTGTAGTTTCCAAAATGAGGTTTTTGAGAGGTGTTTTTTAAGTTTTGGTACCTTAGGGTGTTTGCAAATGTGAGATGATGCCTAAAAATACCCAATGAAAATAGAACAC